>JAHIAM010007795.1:0-23028 GCA_021605205.1 Aegilops longissima | reverse complement strand
TTTAATCCAGGCCATGAAACCTTCATCCCGCCTCTCAATTTGGTGTGTACCGTGAAGTGGTTTGCGACTCCATTTTGTCAGATTCCTTGCGTGGAAACAGTGGTAGTACACTAAGGGAGGACTGACGGAATCGACCGACTTATGTTGACACCGGGTCAACGATATGGCATAAGCCCGGCATGCTACAACACCGCCATCTTACCCATACTCATGCCAACTCATGGCCATGCAACAAGTTTCCAACAACTCATGGAATTACCGAGTCCATTTTCCACGATGCTCACGTAGATAAACTATCATCAAATGCTCGTGAACGCGCCATGATACAAAAATAATGCAAACATGCCTGATACTCATCATATCAAAAGTTCAAACTTTGCTTGCCTGGTTCGGAGTAGTCAGGGTCAGCTCGGCTAAGTTTATGTCCCGGCCACCTTCGCGATCTACTATAAAGAAAACATACGCGCTAACGTAAATACCGTGGAGGCGCACAAAATTACTCCAAATATTTTCAAATAAATCTGATAAAAACTAGACAAATTTTTAAAGAGGACAGAAAAGAATCAATCAAAATTCTTTTCTCGTTAAAAAGTTATAAGGGTTTTAGCCCAAGGACTCATCTCAGAATGAAACATAAACTTCCAGGCCTTTGGTAAAAATCCAGAAAACGGTTCCAGAGGGAAGCGATTTGGCAAAGCACGCTTTCAAAAACGATTCAAAAAACAAGAGAGGGCTGACGGATGGTCCCACCCCACAGTTTGAAATTTCAACGAGGGTTCGGGGTCTGCGGCGCCCGAAGCATGCGGTGGTCGCCAAGCGGCGATCCACGGCGAGGCAAGGAGATCGAAAGTACTGTGGCCGAGGGCGCCACTCACAGCGGCTGGGAGGTGGTGGTGGTCGCCAGCGAGCACCACGCCGATGGCGGCCTTGTTCCGGCGTGACGGTGGTCGGGCCTGGCCGGTGGGATTTCACGGAGAGAGTCATGGGCCAAAATTGAGGTGGGGGTTATCTTACTAGAGGTGGTACGAGGCTGTACAGCGAAGCAGGGCGGAGGAGTTCTCACCGGAGAGAACGATGCCGAGCCCGAGGCGGACGGGAGGTGGTCGGAGTCGAGAAGAAAGGCCCTCGAGGCCCTTCCAGGACTTAGCGCAGGTCCTCGGGAGGTAGAGTGAGGTGCGGGGGCGAGCAAGATCGGGTAAGATATATAGCCGCCTCGAGGCGCGTTGCCGAGAACGGGTTCTCCGGCGAGATGATTACGGGCGCCAGTGGTTGCACGGAGGGTTAAGAGCTTGAGCATCGCTTAGGAGGAGTGGTGCCATTTTAGGGTCCACTCAAAGACGGAGGAAGGTTTACGGCTTGCTCGACGGAACGCCGCACGCCTGTCGGCGGCAGAGAGAGCGTCAGTGCCGCGTGCAAAGCCACGGCGACAAAGGTCGCGATGCGCAAGGGCTAAGGTGAGGTGGCCACGCGAGCCACCAGACAACTTAAGGGCGCCGAACGGCGCGGCGCCGCAGCTTTGCCTCTGTCAGCTAACATAAAGGGTACAGCAACAAGAAGCACGCCGCGCGAGGGCGGGCTGTGCCGCCACCGACGCCAGAACGCCAAGCTAAGCTGCGCAGGAGCTTCGGACAAGTAGCAGGTTAGGTAGCAACGTGCCATGGGCACCGTGGACTCGGATCGGTTATCGATGGAGATCCACAATCGAACTTCTGAATTTTCTCGGAAGTGAATGGGTAATAAAGGCATGCCGTGTGTTCACAAAATGATTCTCGTATCCGTGATTTTTCCTTGAGCTGATTTTTGGTGGAGTGGTTCTCATTGCAACTAAGGTTGCCTGAATTTTGGTGGAATTTTGGAGAAGTGTAGATATGAATTTCACCAAATTTGGCAAATCTGGTCCAAACTTGCAAAGGAGTGAAATTTGAAATATTTGAAAAGAAGAAGAGTGGATCAAGATGGTTCTGGGTTGTGGATACCAAGGACTATCCAGGTGTGGAGTTGAGGTCAAAATCAAAAGCATTAGGGTACTTGCTTGCAAATCACCTAGGCTCAAAAGAAAAAGACAGAATTATTTTGGGAAGAGAATACTGGAATAAAATCCAAAATGGATTTTATTAGTTTGGACAGTAATGTTTGAGTTGTACCAAAGTGGATGGAGAGATTTTGGGAAGGTTTTACCATGTGGCATGGAAGAATCATGAATAGTTTCAAATATGGGAGAGGATGAAAACTCCTAGAGTTTTTTTTTGAAATAAAATAAATTCCAAAGATTTTTCTTGAAATTTTGAGAAGAGGGCAATCAGAAGAAAATTTAAAACCAAACACTAGAGTTGAAGGAGATGCAAAATAAAATATTTGCTAGAGGGAAAAGCTTTTGATAGAGATTTTTGAAGGGTTTTGGTGACCTTCAAATCCTACAAAATTTGAAGAGAACCAAAGGGAAAATTTTGGAGTGTCACAACACCTACCCTTAGGAAAAATCTCGTCCCTCGAGATTCCAGCTTGATCCTCAAACAATTGTGGATGCTCCTTCAAGGAAATCCTCTTTTCCCAAGTGGCTTCACTCTCGTGTGGTTGTTCCAATCAACTTTGAAGAATTTGATGGTTTTCCGTCGGGTTCTCCTTTCGACTTCTCCAAGATTTTTATCGGATGCTCCCGATACGTAAGGTCTGGTTGCACGCCAATGTTTTTATGGGGTACTAAGTCTGGTTGCTTACGCACTTCCTCAATTGGGAGACGTGGAATACGTCAGGATGTCGGATAATTCTTCTGTAAGTCTAGCTGGTAGGCCACCGCGGCTCTTCGCGCTACTATGCGTAATGGTCCGATGAATCTTGGTGCTAGCTTCCTTTAATCTTGAATCGGTGCAGCTTCTCATGGGTGATACTTGAGGTACACAAATTCACCGGTTCAAAATGGACTCCACGATGCTTCTCGATCGTAAATAACTCTTTTGTCGACTTTGGGCTGTCTTGAGTCGGTCCTTAATTACCTTGACTTTATCTTCACTTTTGAGCAGGTCTGGGCTCAAGATATGACTGCCTCCTGCTTCTCGAACCAATTTAGCGGGTACGTACATCTTCGTCTGTGACAGAGCTTCAAATGGTGCCATTTGGCAGTCGGATCGACAGCTGTTGTTGTTATATGCGACTTCTGCGATGGTAAGCTCTCCTCCCAACTCGGTCCTATAGGTGAGGACACATGCTCTCAAAGATATCTTCTAGAATCTGGTTTACTCGCCACCGCCCATCCGTCTGGGGTGGTATGCGTATTCAATGCCAAACTGAGTTCCCAGAGCTTGTTGTAAGTGATCCCAAAACCGAGACGATTTGAGTCCCTCCGTCTCAGATTATTTTCTTTGGGACTCCATGTAGGCAAACGACACGGAGAGGTAGAGCCAGCAAGCTTCCGAGTGGTGTGTGTTGTCTTCACGGGATGAAGTGAGCTACTTTAGTCAGCCTATCCGTGATTACCCATATGGCATCATGTCCGTGTCATGCCACCGAGGTAGTCCAACAATAAAATCCATTCCAATCTCGCCCCATTTCCATTCGGTATCTTATTCGTTGCAATAGCCCGCCGGTTTCGTGCTCGGCCTTGATGCGTTGACAAGAGTCGCAACATGCAATAAACGTGGCTATGTCTCTTTTATACCATGCCACCAAAATGTTTCAAGATCTTTGTACATTTTTGTTCCTCCGTGATGGATTGAATATGGAGCGTGTGGCCTTCAGCCAGATTTGCTGTTTAAGGTCATGGATATTTGGCACGCAGAGCCTATTCCCTGCATTCTACAATATTCCTAGCTCATCAATAATGAATTCGAGGCCTTGCCCAACTTTATCTTCCGCTTTATGCCTTCAATGCTCAGGTGTCCACGCTGAGCCTCTTTAACCTTCTCTATCGTGGTAGGCTGTACTTCTAAGTTTGACACATCGCTTCGTGACCACCATCAGTTGAGCTTTATAATTCCTGCCGGTATTCAGGTCTTAAGTCCGACATGCCGTCGTTGTCCGGACTGGGTTCCACTCGTAGCATCTACAACATTTGCCTTGCCCGGTGGTAGTGGATCCCAACATCATAATCCTTTACTAATTCCTACCAGCGCCGCTGTCAGAATTTAGTTCGTTGTGTGAAATATACTTGAGGCTCTTGTGGTCCGTGTATATTTCACAACGATTACCAAGTAAAAGTGTCTCCATTCCTTGAGTGCATGAATAATCGCCGCTAATTCTAGGTCATGGGTAGGGTAATTTTCCTCATGCTTATGGTTGTCTCGAAACATATGCGTATAACCTTGCCTCTTGCACCAATACGCACCCGAGGCCCTTTCGAGATGCGCCACAAAATACCTCAAAATTTTTGTGTATATCTCGCACAATTAGTATGGGTGATGTCGCCGCTTCTCTCAGCTTCTTGGAAACTTTTCTCGCAAGCTTCCGGCCCATTCAAACTTCCCCGCCTTTCTTGAGTAGTTGTGTCATTGGCTTTGCTATGGTGGAGAATCCTTCAATAAATCTTCTGGTAGTATCCCGCCATACCCAAGAAACTTCGCACATCCGTCTTCGGCCGGGGCGGCTTCCAGCCTAAGTAAGGCCTTGACCTTTTCCGGTTCACGGGCGATACCTTCTTGAGTCAAGACGCGGCCCGTAAACCTCATTTGCTTTAGCCAAAATTCACACTTGCTGAATTTAGCGCATAAATCGATGTTTCGAGTTCTCCTAGTACAACCGAGATGTTCAAAGTGTTTTCCGGGTGTTTTGAGTATACCGTAATATCATCGATAAATACCACAACAAACTTATCCATAAACTTCATGAATACTTTGTTCATGAGGTGAACAAAATATGGGGGCGCTTGTAGTCCGAATGGCATTACGGTTGTATCACCTCGATGCGGCTATATCTCCCACGTGTCGAGGCACGACTTAGAGGCATAACCGCATTGAAAGCAATGTCGCAAGTGAGGTAATCTTCACACAACCCATGTAATAAATAAGGAAAGAGATATAGTTGGCTTACACCGCCACTTCACACAATGCATAAATAAACATCCATCATTCAGAGTACACTCAAGGTCCGACTACGGAACCAAAATAAAAGAAGATACCCCAAATGCTACATGATCCCCGATCGTCCCCAACTGGGCTCCACTACCGATCATCAGAAAAGACACATAGTAACGACCACGCTCTCATCTAACTCCCACTTGAGCTTGCCTGCGCCACCTGACCGCATCGCCTGAACTCCTGCAACTGTTTTGTAGAATCAGAGTCACGGGACTCAGCAATCTCACACCCGCCAGATCAAGACTATTTAAGCTTATAGGAAGGACAGAGTTGTAAAGTGGAGCTGCAGTGTTTACTAGCATATATGGTGGCTATTCGCAAAGAGAGCGAGAAGAGGAGCAAAGCACGGTCGTGAAGCTAGTAGCGATCAAGAAGTGATCCCGAACTACTTACGCCGACATAACTCCAACACCGTGTTCACTTCCTCGACCGCCAAGAAGAGACCATCACGGTTACACACGCCGTTGATGTGTATTTTATTTGAGGTCAACTTCGGTTTTCTACAACCGACATTAACAAATTCCCATCAGCCTCATAACCGCGGGCACGGCTTTCAAAGATAATACCCTGCAGGGTGTCCTAACTTAGCCCATTATAAGCTCTCACGGTCAACGGGATATTCCTTCTACCAGAAAACCCGATCAATCTTGAATCCTGACTACAAGACATTTCGACAAAGAATAAAACAAGACCAGAAAGCCGCCTGACAGCCGATAAATCCCGATAGGAGCTGCACATATCTCGCTCGTGGCACATCCGGATAAGTCAAGCTACGAGTAAAACCAAGCCTCGAAGTTTCCGTGGTGGCCCCGCAGGTTGCTCGGTTCGGGCCAGACCAAGGAGCACTGGTCCGGGGTTAAATAAAGATGACCTCGGCTCGCGAAAACCCGGGGAAAAAGGCTTAGGTGGCAAATGGTAAAACCAATGTTGGGCCTTGCGGACGAGTATTATTCAAAGCGAACTGTCAAGGGGGTCCCATAAATCACCCAACCGTAAGGAACGCAAAATCAAGGAACATAACACCGTATGACGGAAACTAGGTGGCAAGGTGGAACAAAACACCGTGCATAAGGCCGAGCCTTCCACCCTTTACCAAGTATATAGATGCATTAATTATAGCAGATATATATTGTGATATCCCCAATAAGTAAACATGTTCCAATAAGGAACAACATCTCCATGCTCCAACAAGGAACAAACTTCAGCTTCACCGCAACTAGCAACGCTTATAAGAGGGCCGAGCAAAGCGTAACATAGCCAATCAACGGTTTGCTAGGAAAGGATGGTTAGGGACTGACATGGCAAAATGGGTGGCATGATATAGCAAGTGGTAGGCATCGCAGCATAGGCGTAGCAAAAGAGCGAGCAACTAGCATAGCAAAGATAGAAGTGATTTCGAGGGTATGGTCATCTTGCTCGCAATGTTCTCAGAGTTGTCGAAAGCTTGATCCTCGTAAGCTGCTTCTCAACAGGTTCCTCGCTCACGCATTTGTCTCCCAGCTCTACCCAAAGCAAGAACACAAACAAAGGAACCACAATAAATCACGGTGCAATGCACAATCAACATGATGCAAAACATGACATGATATGCTAGATGTGATATGCAATGCGATGCGCTCCGAAGGAAAATGATGAACTATGCATCAACTTGGCAAACCAAGTATGCCACTGAAAGATGAGATGATTCCGTTGAAATCGATATAAAGATCACCGAATCGGATGCACGGTTTGCAAATGACAAGCAAAACAAGAATGGCACAAATCTGCCATTCACAAGATGATGCCACTTAGCAAGCAACAATAAATTGCTACTGCACCCAAACGTATCAACAAAGTATATGGCAGTGATCTACACAAGATGCTTGACAAAAGATGAACACTGAGCTACGGCTAGTTCACATCATAACAGGTTCAAACAAGCATGGCAAAAGTGCACAAAATATCAGTCGGACATGGCAAAAACAGCATCAGTAGCAATGTTCAGAGCAACAAAACTACATGCTAAAGGAACTTATAATAGCAAAACATGGCATGGAATGAATCTACTCAAAGCATAGAACAAAAGTCCCTTACTGACCATAAGCCAAAAAGGATCAGAAAATATAGTAACACCCATGTCAATATCGCAAGTTTCATAATGATTCAGCAACATGGCATGTCAAAACTGATAACAAGTAGGCATGTTTAAGAGCTCATGCACTCACTACAGAGCCTTCCATGATAAACTAAGCATACATACATCAAGAAGACATGTCATAGAAGATATACATGGCAAGAACAATATCATAGCATACACGGATCAACCACAACAACCTTGGCAAAATTGAATAACATGTAAACAATCTGCCAGAAACATTTGATAGCAAAAGTAGAGCTCGATTGACTCAAGCTATGGCACTCCATAATTGCAAACAAGGGCATGGATGGATAGAGCAAGATATGTATAACAAAACATCCTTACTGAAGTATCTTAAAATATGCATGGATCTCTCAGAGCATCAAGTTAACATGGCATCAAAATATCAAGAAAACAGAGCTGAAATCAGCAACATCAGACACCTACTTTGCATGCTTGTGCTAGTCACCACATAGATCATAAAAATACATGGCATACACCCTGGAAAGATGGCATGGCATATTACAAAACACATGTAGGACTCAAATTCATAGGGTACACATCAATCATAGCAAAATAACAAAGTGCAAGTTCTGTTAAGAAATGTAAACTAACATCACATAGCCCTCTTCCAACAGCATTTCGGGCATCAAGATGAGCTCAAATGAAAATGATGCAGTGAGATGAAATGATCTACTCTTCAATACGAACATTTCGATATATTATACGCGCAAAATGGAGCAACAGATGCAAAGATATGCTACATTGAAAATGCCACAAAATATTAACAGGATTAAAAACTTAGACGAATTAGAGGGGAAAGAAAGTCAACGGGCTCACTAGATCCGGATCGGCCGGATCCGATCGGGACGCGGCGGTGCGGCGGCGCCGGAGTTCGCGGGGGGGACGACGGCGGGGGAGATATGCGCGGCCGGAAGGCCGGAGGAGGCGCCGGCGGCCGTGGCGCGGGCGGGGAGGCTCGTGGCGAGCGGGCCGCCGAGATCCGAAGGGCGAGGGCCGGTGGCGGCGAGGGTCCGGCGGCGGGCTTGCCGAGCGGCGCGGCGGGTGCCGCCGGCAAGGGAGCTGGCGCCGGAGGAGGGCGCGCTGGGCGGCTCGGCATGGCCGCTGTGGCTCGCGGGCTCAAGGGAGCGCGCGGCGGACAGGTGGCACGCGCTGATAGGTGCGACGCTGGCGGGCGGTTTCGTCCGGCGGCGCGGACGGGTCCGGTGACGGGCGCGGATGAATTTTAGGTTTCGGGGAAGAAGACCCGATTTGGACGGGAGGTGTTTAAATAGGCATAGAGGGAGCTAGGAGAGTCCAAATGAGGTGTAGTTACCCACACGATCGTGATCGAACGACGGAGAGCATGGAAGTGACTTAGATGGGTTATTCGACTATTTTGAGGGGTGTTGAGCTGCAACTTAAAAGAGGCCTTTGCGAGAGTAAGGTTAACTGCTGAGTACCAAACGAGCTCCAAATGGCCCGAACTTGAACGGTGGTCTACGGTGGTATACCAAGGCCACTTGACAAACCTCGTCCATTCCGAGAAGGTTTAGTACCCGCACACGGAAAAACGTAAAAGGGGTCACTGGGGAGATAGGAGTGCCGATTGCAAAACGGACAACGGAAAAATGCTCGAATCATGAGACTAACACGATGCAAATGCGATGCACATGATGACATGATATAAAATGCATGACATGGACAAAATGCAAAATGAAGAAAACCCAACCACGGAGGGAATATCATATCACAATGCCGAAAATGGCAAGAGTTGAGTTACAAATATGGAAAGTTACTCCGGTGTTACAACACTCCACCACTACAAGAGGATCTCGCCCCAGATCTAGGACTGAAAGAACTCCTGATATTCGAACGGAGGTGATCCTCGCGGCCCTGTGTGGCTTCTCGGCCGAATGGTGTGACCACTTCACTTTCAGGAATTTGATTGACTTGTTGCGCAGTCTTGCGCCGGCTTTCTTCAAGAATAGCAACGGGTGCTCATGATAAGAGAGATCTTCTTGAAGGTCAATTTCTTCAAGTTGATAGTGCTGCTCAGAGTCTTGAAGCACTTGAGAAGCTGTGACACGTGAAACACATCATGCACATTCGCAAAGTTGGATGGAAGCTCGTTGATAGGCTAGATCGCTTTTTCCAATGATCTTGAAAGGACCCACGATCTAGGGCAAGCTTCCTTTGATACCGGGACGACGAGTGCCTTTCATTGAGAGACGCGAGGTAGACATGGTCTCCGATTTCAAAAGCCACATCACGGTGCTTATCATCATAATAGCTCTTCCGCGCGATTGCACGGCTTTGAGATTCTCACAATGACTTTGCACATTTCTTCCGCTTCGCGATCAAGTCATTGCCAAGAAGTTGGCGCTCACCTGCCCTGCACCAATTGAGAGGAGTACGCACTTTCTCGCCATAGAGAATTTCAATGGGGCCTTGCCCGAACTCGCTTGGAAGCTGTTGTTGTAGGAGAACTCGCATATGGAAGACAATCTTCCCACTTCATCCCGAAAGAAATGACACAAGCCCCGAGCATATCTTCAAGGATTTGATTAACTCGCCAACTTGGCCACTTGTTTGAGGATGGAAAGTCAGTCAAACGAATGTTGGTGCCCATGGCCTTCAAAAGAATCCAAAACTTGAGGTAAAGATGCTGCCACGGTCCAAGAGATCACTTGTGGAATGCCGCAAGGAGACAACTCGAGGTGTATAGCTCGCCAACCGAGCTGCTGTGATAGATTCTTTGATAGGAAGAAAATGAGCCACTTTAGTAAGCTTGTCAATGACAACGAAGATAGCATCATTTCCACGCTTGACTTAGGAAAACCAGTCACGAAGTCCATTTCAATATGATCAAACTTCCATTCTGAATAGCAAGAGGTTGGAGGAGACCAGCTGGTCATTGGTGTTCTGCTTTCACTCTTCGCAGACATCACACTGCTTCACGAATTGAGCAATTTCGCCTCATTCGAGTCCACCAATATGATCGCTTGAGGTCCCGTACATCTTCGCATTTCCGTGATGAATGGATAGAAGCGAATTGTGAGCCTCGCTCATAATGACTTTTCGAGATCACCCTTTGGAACCACAATCCGTCCTCAAAGAAAAGAGTATCTTTGTCATCAATGTGGAAGCACTTGTACTTGAAATGCCCTTGTCGATACCACGCTTCACCTTTTTCACCATGGTATCCAGGAGTTGAGCCTCACGAATCTGATCTTCCAAAGTAGGAGAGACTATGAGGTTGGCAAGAAAGCCTTGAGGAACATCTTGAAGATTCAGCTTATGGAAAGCTTCACAGAGATCCGGCCGAAGGGCTTGAGGATTAGACTGCTGCAAGAAGCCTTCCCGCTCAAAGCATCCGCAATGACATTGGCCTTGCCTTGAGTATATTCAATACTTGGGTTGTACTCTTGAATCATTTCACCCATCGAGTCCGCCTCGAGGTTGAGGTTGGGCTGAGGAAGATATACTTGAGACTCTTGTGATCGGTGAAAATGTCCACTTTCCTTCCCAACAAGAGATGTCTCCATGTTATCAATGCATGGACAATCGCCGCCAACTCAAGATCGTGAGGGGTAGTTCTTTTCGCTGGGCTTCAATCACGAGAGGTATAGGCCAAAACTCTTCTCTTGCATTAACACAAGACCGAGACCTTGAAGAGAAGCATCACGTAAAACTTCAAATGGCTTGGATTCATCAGAGGAGTCAAGACAGAGCTGTGACGAAGTTTCTTTGAGAGTATTGAAAGCAACATCACACTGGGAGACCGTATATACTTCACATGCTTCCGGAGGAGGTTGGAAAGAGGCTTTGCAATCTTGGAGAAATTCTCAACGAATCTTCGCAATAGCTTGCAAGACCAAGAAAATCATGGAGTCGCTTGACATTCCGAGGAGGTTCCCAATTCACAATTGCGTACACCTTCTCGGATTAACAGCGATGCCCTTGGCGGAGATGATATGACCAAGATAAAGCACTTCATCAAGCCAAAATTCACATTTGGAGAACTTAGCATAGAATTGATGCTCTCTCGAGCTTGTCTAGCACCAATCGCAAATGTTTGGCATGATCCTTCTTATTCTTGGAGAAGACCAAAATATCATCAAGATAGACCAAGATGAATTCATTGGTGTAGGGTTGAAAATGAAGTTCATCATCCGAGAGAATGTTGGAGGAGCATTGACAAGGCCGAAAGACATGAAAGTATATTCATAAGAACCAAAGCTTGTTCTCAATGCTGCCTTGGGAATATCTTGCTCACGTAATGCGAATCTGATGATAACCCATACGAAGGTCAAGCTTGAGAACACTTTAGCACCTTTGAGTTGCTCGAAAAGCTCATTGATGTTGGGAAGTGGATACTTGTTCTTGATTGTCTTCTTATTCAATGGACGATAATCGACGAAAATCGGTCCGCGCCATCCTTCTTCCGACAAAAGAACACCACAACCCCAAGGAGATGAACTCGTCCGATCAAACCCAGACGCCTTGTTCATCGAGCTGCTTCTTCAATTCCTTCAGCTCATCAGTCCAAGCTTGTATGGACGCTGCAAACGGGTTCAAAGGCCGTGCTCAAGATCGATAACGAACTCAATCGGCCGATGAGGAGGCATACCCGAAGCTCTTCCGAAAGACATCTTGGTACTCACAAACGATCGAATCGAGAGATAGCATCCAATTCCTTCTCATTGAGAGAAAACAACCAATGGTTTCATCACGAGCGCATAGATGATCACATCATTAGAAGAGTGAGTCAATTGATTTCCCTCGCAGCACAATCAAGCTGAGCTTTGCCGATAAAGCCACCCATCCCGAGAATAAGATCAATATCCGAGTCACCAAGGACAATAGGTTTAGCCAAAATCTATAATCGCCCATCTTGATAGAAACATCCGAACCACCAAACTGGAGCTCAACCGCTTACCCGAGAAATGACATCCATGGTTTACCTAAATGAGAAGAAGTGAATTCATGCTTGGCAAAAACGGTCTCGACATGAAACAATGCGATGCACCAAAGATCAAATAAGACTTTTGCAGAATATCATTAATCGAGAGATTACCCATTATCACATCGAAGATTCTCCGCTTGAGCTGCATTCATCATATTCACCTTGGCATGCTTTGGATTATGCTTGACCACCGCATTGCTGGAAGATTTCACGAGGAGGAGGCGAAGGCGCCTGGTTGAAGCACTTGTTCGTGATAGTGACCTTTCTCCGACATTTGTTGCAAGTCACCTCGTAGAGCGGACGGTGGTAAGGAGCACTTGACCTTGGAGCTTGAGAATTAGACTTGTTCGATAGCTCTGGTTGGGCGGGTGGGAAGATCCACGCCACCGAGTTCTTCTCTCACGATAAGGCCGACGGAACGGAGGAGGAGGAAGGTAGAACTTCGCGCTTAGCTGCCACTTGAGAGGAAGAAGAAGACTGAACTGCATCCCCGATTCTCTTCTTAGAAGCCTCACATTTGAGCTGGGCAGCTTCTTGCTTCAAAGGCCATGTTGTAGAATTCATCATACTTTTCTCGCTCAAAAGCACAAGAGCTAATTGCAGATCTTCTCTGCACCACCTCGAATTGATAGATCATACTCTTTTCATCGTGGACGCCTTGCTTAGCAAAGCGAGCGAAGTTTCGAACTGGATATTGTATTGATAGATGACATGTTGCCTTGCTTGAGATTGCGGAACTCCTCACGCTTGCTCTCAACAACACTTTTCGAATGTGGTGAGCTCAAATCTCATGAACTCATCCTGTAATGACACGACCTCCTCCGAATCTTTGTATTGCTGGTACCACTCAAAGCAGCTTGGTCCTTGAGTTGAAACGATGCAAACTTGACAAAGTCCTCGTGTCCGACATTGCTACATTCAAAATGCTTGCAGATGTCAACAAGCCAATCGTCAGCCGCCTGTGGCCTCAACACGTAAACCGAAAGACTTCGCTGATTAGTGAGGAACCGACCGAGAGTAGCAAAGTGCGGCTGGTTGTTGCCTTGACCTTGATTTCTGACTGCCTTGCCTTGAGTACGCTTCTGCAAGAGCTGCAAAATCATCTCGAGCATTGGCATTGGTGGCTGCCATGATAGTTGCCAAGCCTCCGGAGGCGGAGGTGGAGGTGGAGGGTTCGACCGATCCCCATCATTGCGATCCGATTCGCACGCATCATGGAGCCATCTCAAGAGGGTGACATCCGTTAGTCCTTTGATAGACAAATAGTCAAGTTGAATCAACGGATAGAAATTGCAACATATAGTCTTCACAATAAACATTCAACAAGAATGAACGAATGAATTCCAAAGTTAACATCACACGCCCATTAAGGTGAGAAGCCACTTGATTAAGGGTTGATGAAAAAAAAACAAGGTAAGATCGAACAAATAAGTGGTAAGGATTACCCAATCACGAACCAAATATTCAAGGGAAGAAATGCTAGAGCTACTTGAATCCCACCTATAAACTCCCAAACTTTCTCGGTTATGCAACTGTGTTGGGGATACAGGGACACAAAATATATCACCCAAACTAACAATACCTAGATCCAACAGTATCCATCCACAACACATAACTAAGAAACCTTCGAAATCGTGGTACCGACCTTCAAAACATCCGTTATACGAAGTCATGGCAATACTCCCGAGCTCGCCCCAAGATCGGGTTATCGGGTTATCTCACCAACAACCGCACAAAAGAGATTTCATGTCGGCAAAACTCGTATTCCGAATCAACGACGATAAAATTGTGACGACAACACCCTGGAGCTCAACTCCCCGGACACCGCCACAACCCCTAAATGTCGAGGCACCAAGAACAATGTTCTCGCCACAAAACCATCGGAACGATTCCAAGATACCCACGTGATCCTAATTTTTTAGTGAAATTTGAGGAGAGAAGAGTCAAACTCTACGCCAGATACCTCACAGAGCAACGAAGGACCGGGAGTAAAAAGAATCCATCCGATATATATAATCCTAAGACTCAAAACATTTTTCCATTCTAGACTCAACAACGCCAAAGAACAATCAAGTAGGGCTCAAGTCGGGAAGGCTCGATTACCAACTTGTAACGCCTGACACACCTCACGGTGGTCGCATTCCCGGCGGATCTAGACCGCCCCACGATCAATACTAGTCTTTTTCTCAAGACTTTGTCCTCACTCGGCGCACTCCGGAGCAACCATGAATGGTCACCCATCCCGACACTACTCAAAGCTGAGCACGCTTAACTTTGGAGTTCGTCCAATGGGATCCCGAAAAGAAGGAATTCTTATTGATATGAGTAGTCTATAATCCCTAATAAGCCAGGCTATTACATACACCCCACTCGTGAGGAACCGACGCCCTGCTAGCCACAGAACGCTCTCTGGCACAAACGCTCGTGTTTCATTCGCACATGTGCCATGTCTGCCACGACGGGTCACAAACGCTATGAACAACATGACCACGCACTCTGTCAAGAACCATCCGTAATCGAGGGTCGGCTCGATACCAACTTGTATCGCCTCGATGCGGCTTATATCTCCCACGGTCGAGGCACGACTTAGAGGCATAACCGCATTGAAAGCAATGTCGCAAGTGAGGTAATCTTCACACAACCCATGTAATAAATAAGGGAAAGAGATACATAGTTGGCTTACAATGCCACTTCACACAATGCATAAATAAACATCCATCATTCGTAGTACACTCAAGGTCCGACCACGAACCAAAATAAAAGAAGATACCCCAAATGCTACACGATCCCCGATCGTCCCAACCGGGCTCCACTATCGATCATCGTGAAAGACACATAGTAACGACCACGCCTCATCGAACTCCCACTTGAGCTCGGCAAGGCCACCGTGACCGCATCGCCGGAACTCTGCAACTGTTTTGTAGAATCTGTGAGTCACGGGACTCAGCAATCTCACACCCGCGAGATCAAGACTATTTAAGCTTATAGGAAGGACAGAGTTGTAAAGTGGAGCTGCAAGCAAGCTTACCAGCATATATGGTGGCTACATTCGCAAAAGAGAGCGAGAAGAGGAGCAAAGCACGATCGTGAAGCTAGTAGCGATCAAGAAGTGATCCCGAACTACTTACGCCGACATAACTCCAACATCAGTTCACTTCCCGACCACGAGAAGAGACCATCACGGTTACACACGCGTTGATGTGTATTTTATTTGAGGTCAACTTCGGTTTTCTACAACCGACATTAACAAATTCCCATCGCCTCATAACCATGGGCACGGCTTTCAAAGATAATACCCTGCAGGGTGTCCCAACTTAGCCCATTATAAGCTCTCATACCAACGAAGGATATTCTTCTACCAGAAGACCCGATCAATCTCGGAATCCCGGACTACAAGACATTTCGACAAAGAATAAAACAAGACCAGAAAGCCACCTCGATTGTGCCGACAACCCGATAGGAGCTGCACATATCTCGCTCGTGGCACATCCGGATAAGTCAAGCTACGAGTAAAACCAAGCCTCGAAGTTTCCTGCAGGCCCGCAAGAAGCTTTGTTCGGCCAAGACTCAAGGAGCACAGTCCGGGGTTAAATAAAGATGACCTCGGCTCGCGAAACCCGGGGAAAAGGCTTAGGTGGCAAATGGTAAAACCAATGTTGGGCCTTGCTGGACGAGTCTTATTCAAAGCGAACCGTCAAGGGGGTCCCATAAATCACCCAACCGTAAGGAACGCAAAATCAAGGAACATAACACCGTATGACGGAAACTAGGTGGCAAGAGTGGAACAAAACACTGCATAAGGCCGAGCCTTCCACCCTTTACCAAGTATATAGATGCATTAATTATAGCAGATATATATTGTGATATCCCCAACAAGTAAACATGTTCCAATAAGGAACAACATCTCCATGTTCCAACAAGGAACAAACTTCAGCTTCACCGCAACTAGCAACGCTATAAGAGGGCCGAGCAAAGCGTAACATAGCCAATCAACGGTTTGCTAGGAAAGGATGGTTAGGGCTGACATGGCAAAATGGGTGGCATGATATAGCAAGTGGTAGGCATCGCAGCATAGGCATAGCAAAAGAGCGAGCAACTAGCATAGCAAAGATAGAAGTGATTTCGAGGGTATGGTCATCTTGCCGCAATGTTCTCAGAGTTGTCGAAAGCTTGATCCTCGTAAGCTGCTTCTCAACAGGTTCCTCGCTCACGACTCGCCTCCCAGCTCTACCCAAAGCAAGAACACAAACAAAGGAACCACAATAAATCACGGTGCAATGCACAATCAACATGATGCAAAACATGACATGATATGCAGATGATATGCAATGCGATGCGCCCCGAAGGAAAATGATGAACCAGGCATCAACTTGGCAAACCAAGTATGCCACTGAAAGATGAGATGATTTCGTTGAAATCGATATAAAGATCACCGAATCGGATGCACGGTTTGCAAATGACAAGCAAAACAAGAATGGCACAAATCTTCCATTAACAAAGATGATGCCACTTAGCAAGCAACAATAAATTAAGCTACTGCACCCAAACGTATCAACAAAGTATATGGCAGTGATCTACACAAGATGCTTGACAAAAGATGAACACTGAGCTACGGCAAGTTCACATCATAACAGGTTCAAACAAGCATGGCAAAAGTGCACAAAATATCAGTCTGACATGGCAAAACAACATCAGTAGCAATGTTCAGAGCAACAAAACTACATGCTACAGGAACTTATAATAGCAAAACATGGCATGGCATGAATCTACTCAAAGCATAGAACAAAAGTCCCTTACTGACCATAAGCCAAAAAGGATCAGAAAATATAGTAACACCCATGTCAATATCGCAAGTTTCATAATAGATTCAGCAACATGGCATGTCAAAACTGATAACAAGTAGGCATGTTTAAGAGCTCAATGCACTCACTACAGAGCCTTATATGATAAACTAAGCATACATACATCGGGAAGACATGGCATAGAAGATATACATGGCAAGTACAATATCATATCATACACGGATCAACCACAACAACCTTGGCAAAATTGAATAACATGTAAACAATCTGCCAGAAACATTTGATAGCAAAAGTAGAGCTCGATTGACTCAAGCTATGGCACTCCATAATTGCAAACAAAGGCATGGATGGATAGAGCAAGACATGTAGAACAAAACATCCTTACTGAAGTATCTCAAAATATGCATGGATCTCTCGTAGCATCAAGTTAACATGGCATCAAAATATCAAGAAACAGAGCTGAAATCAGCAACATCAGACACCTACTTTGCATGCTTGTGCTAGTCACCACATAGATCACAAAAATACATGGCATACACCCTGGAAAGATGGCATGTCATATTACAAAACACATGTAGGACTCAAATTCATAGGGTGCACACATCAATCATAGCAAAATAACAAAAGTGCAAGTTCTGTTAAGAAACAGTAAACTAACATCACATAGCCCTCTTCCAACAGCATTTCGGCATCAAGATGAGCTCAAATGAAAATGATGCAATGAGATGAAATGATCTACTCTTCGAGACTAACATTTTGATATATTATACGCAAAATGGAGCTACAGATGCAAAGATATGCTACGTTGAAAATGCCACAAAATATTAACAGATTAAAAACTTAGACGAATTAGAGGGGGAAGAAAGTCAACGGCTCGCTACATCCGGATCGGCCGGATCCGATCGACGCGACGGTGCGACGGCGCCGGAGTTCGCAGCGGGACGGCGCCGGTAGGGGGGAGATGGCGCCGGCCGAAGGGGCCGGAGGAGGGCGCCACGGCCGGGCGCGGGCGGCGGGAGGCTGCGGGTCGGAGCGGGCCGGCCGAGATCCGAAGCGCGAGGGCCGGTGGGCGGCGGCGGCGGCGGGCCGGCCGGGCGGCGAGCGGCGCGGCCGCCGCGGAGCGCTCGGGCGCCCATGGAGGGGGCGGGCTGGCGGGCTCGGCTGCCCGGGTGGTTGCCGGCCTCGCGTGGCTCAAGGGCGGCAAGGGCGGCGCGCGGGACAGGTGGCACGCGGGCTGATAGGTGCGGACGCGGCGGCGGTTTCGTCCGCGGCGGCGGACGGTCCGTCACGGGCGCTGGATGAATTTTAGGGTTTCGGGGAAGAAGACCCGGATTTGGACGGGAGGTGTTTAAATAGGCATAGAGGGAGCTAGAGAGTCCAAATGAGGTGTAGTTTTCTACCACACGATCGTGATCGAACGACGGAGAGCATGGAAGTGACTTAGATGGGTTATTGGACTATTTTGGGTGTTGAGCTGCAACTTAAAAGAGGCCTTTGCGAGAGTAAGGTTAACCGCTGAGTACCAAACGAGCTCCAAATGACCCAAACTTGAACGGTGGTCTACGGTGGTATACCAAGGCCACTTGACAAACCTCGTCCATTCCGAGAAGGTTTAGTACCGCACACGAAAAACGTAAAAGGGCCGCCGGGAGATAGGAGGCCGATTGCAAAACGGACAACGGAAAATGCTCGAATCATGAGACTAACACGTATGCAAATGCGATGCACATGATGACATGATATAAAATGCATGACATGGACAAAATGCAAATGAAGAAAACCCAACCACGGAGGGAATATCATATCACAATGCCGAAAATGGCAAGAGTTGGAGTTACAAATATGGAAAGTTACTCCGGGTGTTACAACACTCACCACTACAAGAGGATCTCGTCCCAGATCTAGGACTGAAAGAACTCCGGATATTCGAACGGAGGTGATCCTCGGCCCCTGTGTGGCTTCGTGTCGAATGGTGTGACCACTTCACTTTCGGAAGTTGATTGACTTGTTGCAGTCTTGCGCTTTGCTTTCTTCAAGAATAGCAACGGGTGCTCATGATAAGAGAGATCTTCTGAAGGTCAATTTCTTCGTTGATAGTGCTCTGTGAGTCTTGAAGCACTTGAGAAGTCGTGACACGTGAAACACATCATGCACATTCGCCAAGTTGGATGGAAGCTCGTTGATAGGCTAGATCGCTTTTTCCCAATGATCTTGAAAGGACCCACGATCTAGGGGCAAGCTTCCTTTGATACCGGGTTGACGAAAGTGCCTTTCATTGAGAGACGCCGAGGTAGACATGGTCTCCGATTTCAAAAGCCACATCACGGTGCTTATCATCATAATAGTTTTCCGCGCGATTATGCTGCTTTGAGATTCTCACAATGACTTTGCACATTTCTTCCGCTTCGATCAAGTCATTGCCAAGAAGTTGGCGCTCACCTGCCTCGCACTCAATTGAGAGGAGTACTACACTTTCGCCATAGAGAATTTCTTTAATGGGGCCTTGCCCAACTCGCTTGGAAGCTGTTGTTGTAGGAGAACTCGCATATGGAAGACAATCTTCCCACTTCATCCCGAAAGAAATGACACAAGCCCCGAGCATATCTTCAAGGATTTGATTAACTCTCTCAACTTGGCCACTTGTTTGAGGATGGAAAGCTGTGCTGAAACGAATGTTGGTGCCCATGGCCTTCTCAAAAGAATCCTTAACTTGGAGGTAAAGATGCTGCCACGGTCTCAAGAGATCACTTGTGGAATGCCGCAAGGAGACAACTCGAGGTGTATAGCTCGCCAACCGAGCTGCTATGATAGATTCTTTGATAGGAAGAAAATGAGCCACTTTAGTAAGCTTGTCAATGACAACGAAGAAAGCATCATTTCCACGCTTGGACTTAGGAAAACCAACACGAAGTCCATTTCAATATGATCAAACTTCCATTCTGAATAGCAAGAGGTTGGAGGAGACCAGCTGGTCATTGGTGTTCTGCTTTCACTCTTCTCGCAGACATCACACTCATTCATGAATTGAGCAATTTCGCTTCATTCGAGTCCACCAATATGACCGCTGAGGTCCCGTACATCTTCGCATTTCCAGATGAATGGATAGAAGCGAATTGTGAGCCTCGCTCATAATGACTTTACGAGATCACCCTTTGGAACCACAATCCGTCCTCAAGAAAAGAGTATCTTTGTCATCAACGTGGAAGCACTTGTACTTGAAATGCCCTTGTCGATACCACGCTTCACCTTTTTCACCATGGTATCCGTGAGTTGAGCCTCACGAATCTGATCTTCCAAAGTAGGAGAGACTATGAGGTTGGCAAGAAAGCCTTGAGGAACATCTTGAAGATTCAGCTTATGGAAAGCTTCACAGAGATCCGCCGAAGGGCTTGAGGATTAGACTGCTGTAGTAGCCTTCCGCCAAAGCATCCGTAATGACATTGGCCTTGCCTTGAGTATATTTAATACTTGGGTTGTACACTTGAATCATTTCACCCATCGAGTCCGCCTCGAGGTTGAGGTTGGGCTGAGTGAAGATATACTTGAGACTCTTGTGATCGGTGAAAATGTCCACTTTCCTTCCCAACAAGAGATGTCTCCATGTTATCAATGCATGGACAATCGCCGCCAACTCAAGATCGTGAGTGGGGTAGTTCTTTCTGGGCTTCAACCACGAGAGGTATAGGCCACAACTCTCTCTTGCATTAACACAAAGACCGAGACCTTGAAGAGAAGCATCACGTAAAAACTTCAAATGGCTTGGATTCATCAGAGGAGTCAAGACAGAGCTGTGACGAAGTTTCTCTTTGAGAGTATTGAAAGCAACATCACACTCTGTGGAGACCGTATATACTTCACATGCTTCTGGAGGAGGTTGGAAAGAGGCTTTGCAATCTTGGAGAAATTCTCAATGAATCTTCGCAATAGCTTGTAAGACCAAGAAAATCATGGAGCTGCTTGACATTCTCGAGGAGGTTCCTAATTCACAATTGCGTACACCTTCCTGGATTAACAGCGATGCCCTTGGCGGAGATGATATGACCAAGATAAAGCACTTCATCAAGCCAAAATTCACATTTGGAGAACTTAGCATAGAATTGATGCTCTCGAGCTTGTCTAGCACCAATCGCAAATGTTTGGCATGATCCTTCTTATTCTTGGAGAAGACCAAAATATCATCAAGATAGACCAAGATGAATTCATTGGTGTAGGGTTGAAATGAAGTTCATCATCCGAGAGAAAGTTGGAGGAGCATTGACAAGGCCGAAAGACATGACAAGATATTCATAAGAACCAAAGCTTGTTCAATGCCGTCTTGGGAATATCTTGCTCACGAATGCTAACTGATGATAACCCATACGGAAGGTCAAGCTTGAGAACACTTTAGCACCTTTGAGTTGCTCGAAAAGCTCATTGATGTTGGGAAGTGGATACTTGTTCTTGATTGTCTTCTTATTCAATGGACGATAATCGACGACAAATCGGTCCGCGCTATCCTTCTTCTCGACAAAAGAACACCACAACCCCAAGGAGATGAACTCGGTCCGATCAAACCCAGACGCTCTTGTTCATCGAGCTGCTTCTTCAATTCCTTCAGCTCATCAGGTCCAAGCTTGTATGGACGCTGCAACGGGTTCAAAGCCGTGCTCAAGATCGATAACTAACTCAATCGCCGATGAGGAGGCATACCCGAAGCTCTTCTCGAAAGACATCTTGGTACCACAAACGATCGAATCGAGAGATAGCATCCAATTTGCCCTTCTCATTGAGAGAAAACAACCAATGGTTTCATCACGAGCGCATAGATGATCACATCATTAGAAGAGTGAGTCAATTTATTTCCCCGCAGCACAATCAAGCTGAGCTTTAGCCGATAAAGCCACCCATCCCGAGAATAAGATCAATATCCGAGTCACCAAGGACAATAGGTTTAGCCAGTAAATCTATAATCGCCATCTTGATAGAAACATCCGAACCACCAAACTGGAGCTCAACCGCTACCCGAGAAATGACATCCATGGGTTTACCCAAATGAGAAGAAGTGAATTCATGCTTGGCAAAAACGGTCTCGACATGAAACAATGCGATGCACCAAAGATCAAATAAGACTTTTGCAGAATATCATTAATCGAGAGATTACCCATTATCACATCAAGATTCCTCCGCTTGAGCTGCATTCATCATATTCACCTTGGCATGCTTTGGATTATGCTTGACCACCGCATTGCCGGAAGATTTCACCGGAGGAGGAGGCGGAAGGCGCTCGTTGAAGCACTTGTTCGTGATAGTGACCTTTCTGCTAACATTTGTTGCAAGTCACCCCAGAGAGCGGACGGTGGTATGGAGCACTTGACCTTGGAGCTTGAGAATTAGACTTGTTCGATAGCCTGGTTTGGGGGTGGGAAGATCCACGCGCCACCTGAGTTCTTCTCTCGCATGATAAGGCCGACGGAACGGAGGAGGAGGAAGGTAGAACTTCGCTGCTTAGCTGCCACTTGAGAGGAAGAAGAAGACCGAATCGCATCCCCGATTCTCTTCTTAGAAGCCTCACATTTGAGCTGGGCAGCTTCTTGCTTCAAAGGCCATGTTGTAGAATTCATCATACTTTTTCTCGCTCAAAAGCACAAGAGCTAATTGCAGATCTTCTCTCGCACTCACCTCTCGAATTGATAGATCATACTCTTTTCATCGTGGACGCCTTGCTTAGCAAAGCGAAGCGAAGTTTCGAACCGGATATTGTATTGATAGACAGACATGTTGCCTTGCTTGAGATTGCGAACTCCTCACGCTTGCTCTCAACAACACTTTTCGAATGTGGTGAGCTCAAATCTCATGAACTCATCCTGTAATGACACGACCTCCTCCGAATCTTTGTATTGTCGGGTACCACTCAAGAGCTTGGTCCTTGAGTTGAAACGATGCAAACTTGACAAAGTCCTCGTGTCCGACATTGCTACATTCAAAATGCTTGCAGATGTCCACAAGCCAATTGTCGCCTGCTCTGGGCCTCAACACGTAAACCGAAAGACTTCGCTGATTAGCGAGGAACCGACCGAGAGTAGCAAAGTGCGG
>JAHIAM010007793.1:0-11882 GCA_021605205.1 Aegilops longissima | reverse complement strand
AAGCATCATATAGCAGCAGCAGCTCATAGCAACTCATCATACAGCAGCAGCGATCGCAATTCATCATATACCAGCAGCAGCTCATAGCAATTCATCATATAGCAGCAGCAGGAGCAGCTCATAGCAATTCATCATATAGCAGCAGCAGGAGCAGCTCATAGCAATTCATCATATAGCAGCAGCAGGAGCAGCTCATAGCAATTCATCATATAGCAGCAGCAGGAGCAGCTCGTAGCAACTCATCATATAGCAGCAGCAGCAGCTCATAGAAATTCATCATATAGCAGCAGTAGCTCATAGCAACTCATCATACAGCAGCAGCAACTCATAGCAATTCATCATATAGCAGCAGCAGGAGCAGCTCATAGCAATGCATCATATAGCAGCAGCAGAAGCAGCTCATAGCAATTCATCGCATAGTGGATCAGAATGAAAATTTGGCAAAAAATCAGAGGAGATCCTCACCTTGTTGGATGAGCTCATCCTTCAACAGCACCTCAAGGCCATGGCCTGGGAGGAGGGGAGGGGGAACAAGGTGCCTTCGCGCGCAGTGGCATTAGCCATAGTTGTGCAAGCCCGCGGAGTAGTCGCTGGACGAACCACAAGGGAGCAGCTGCTGGAGGCCAGAGAATGAGGGGCGATGCGAGAGGAGGAGCAGCCAGGAGATTTGCCCCACCCGACGGCTATGTAGCCTAGCTGGACATAGCATCGCCGAGGACCAGCCGAGATGGGACCCGATGGCGACGGCTCACTGGAGGAACCCTAGTGCTGCAGTGGGGGATCGAGGTAGAGAGAAAGGGAGAGGAGATGCAAGCGGGCAGGGCAATGAATGCTTGCGTGTTTGTTTTTACTTGAGGGTCGTGTGACACGGGTCGTCAGATTGCATTTTGAGTGTAATATAGGAAGACAATCGGGACATTTCACTATTCCGTTCCTTCAATTTTTAGTGAGGTTCTACCCGAAACACCCCCCTCCAAAGCGAAATTAGTTAAGCCCAAGCCCATAACTCAAAAATGACTTCTTTACATCTTTTATGGCTTATTTTGACAATATGCCCTGAAAAGGCGGAATTGAACTGGCCCTTAACCTGCAATTCAATTGTGCGTGCAATGATGAATCACTCCTGCCTCCTATCTGTACATTTAGGCATCATCATACATGGCATAACCTAATACATGTGCATTCCATTGTAGAATCTGGAATATGCAATGTTTATGTTAGTTCATACGTTGCACATGATGTTTAAATGCCCCTTAAATCTGGCCAGTCAAGTGATGGTCTTTAAGCCTCCTTCTTTGCTTCTTTTCTTGATATGTAAGATTTGCACAGACATCTGTTCAATTGCTTGTTTGCATCAGCCAACCATACTAGGACTGTTTGCTTTGATTACTTGCTGTTCTTGACCTAACACCCTAACAGAGCTTGTCAATGATTTAAACACTAAGGGCTGTTGTAGTGGGGCCTTGTCTAACTCAAAGGTGACATAAAGGTTTGACTGTACACTACAGTAGGCTCTCCAATAGTACCTGGAGATCCAGTTTGAAGGTATGCCTAGTTTTTACATAGTGCAGACATAGTAAATGCTCATTTCATTGTGTGCAAGTGCAAGAGATGTGGCATGTTTCATTATGTGGTGTTGTTTTGTTATAATCTCATCCTTTTGTGTTCACAGACTGGAAAGTATGCATATTTATCTTCCAAGGAGACGAGTAACTAGTTTGTGTCACCTTGCAGAGGGGGTGCAATGAAGATAAGATTGAGGATTTCCAAGTACAAGATGTTAGGAAGGATCCTTGCAAGAGAAGTAGGAGCTGCGCTGAGCCTCCTCAACCTGCTAAGGTAAGTCACTGTATGCAACTCAACAGTTCAATTCCTTGTTTCTTTCAGGCATAGTTAATTTTCTCTTTTCAATTGCTTTATTTGTCCTCACTTAATGAGATGCCCAAATAATTATGCCTGATGTTCGGCACTTGTATCACTATTAGTTGACATAATTAAAGGCCTTACCATTTAATTACTCTGCCGAAGTGTGCCTGAAGCTTTGAAGTCTATTAACGAACTATTATTGCATGAGGCTCACAATCTAGTTTATACTACGCTAATGATTGCATAGTTTTGCCTGTTGTAGTATGTTTGTATGAAACCCTCTGCTGTTCATTATGCTCCCTAAGAATTTAATTGAGGTACAGAATGGCCAACTGCTTGCTTACTTATACGCAACGTGCTGTCTAAATTTGTAACTTGTCTGTGTTTTCGATTGGGCCCCAACATCATGCTCCTATGGTGAGCTAAGAGGGATTTCTGTATGCAGGCTGCACAGACTATGTTTTTTATAATTTTTAAAATATCACCTGCTTATGCTTCATGACGTGTAACATTTTTTGTGTGAAAGTGATGTGTAACATTATTTTTAGTCTTGTTTTTCCATGTAGTACAAAATAGTGTCTTGTTCGCTTCACTGTTGTAACTATATTTTTGCCCTAGTCATGTGTACTTACAGAAACATTTCAGGATGAAGTGACATCAACACAAAAATCTGCGAGCAGTGCGGCATGGCCATTATCAAATGATTATGGATTGGAATTGGAATGTGCTGATGTTCTCGAGCATCAACTAGAGGTGGCAAGACAACGTGTACATGATTGTCAACATATAATCAACAAGTTGAGACTGGACATGCAGGTATTAGATGCAAGAGTCAAAAAAATGAAACAAGACACTGAGTTAACCATGAAGGAATTGGAGATTTTGCAGACTGAAATTTGTGCTATCTGAATCTGGCCAATCCTATTTTCTGAAGAAATTATAGTTCAAATGGAGTTAAGTTGATGCGCGTCCATGATGTACGAGCCGTATTTGCCCCGTGTATGTAATTTGTTGTTTGTGTATGCTTTATTATCACCTGTGCCGTACCATAATGCCCAGTGGGTATAATCGGCTGTAATTTCTTTATTTTATAGTGTAGGATTATTCTACCTTTCTATGCCTTTGTGACACTCAAAAAAATTTATTTGGTTTTCAACGAAAACTTTGTTGGATTTGAAGAAGGTCATTTAAATTCTTCCAAAAACTTCTCTCTCAAAACTTTTTCCCTTGGCAAGGATTTTATTGTTGTATCTTATTCAACCCTGGTGTTTGGTTAATGAGAACCTTCCTTCTGATTGTTCCCTCCTCAAATATATTTTCTTGGAAATTATTTTCTTTTAAAAAAAGAAACCCTATGAGTTTTGGGGCTTCTTTCATTTTGAAACCACCCATGGTTTTACCATGACTCGTGTGGTAAAACCTCCCAAAACCCCTCCTTCCTCTTTGGAGCAATCTAAACTTTCTGTTCCAACAAGTCCAACCCATTTTTGGATTTTATTTCATTTATTTTATTTCCCAAAACAATTATGTCATTTATTTTAAGCCTAGGTGATTTACAAAGCAAGTACCTAATTCCCTTTGAGTTTTGATCTCAAACCAACTCCTATGGATAGTCTTTAGCACCCCCAACCTAGATCCATCAAGATCCACTCTTCCTCTTTTCAAAATTTTCAAGTTTCAACCTCTGCAAGTTTGGACTAGATTTGTCAAATTTGGTGAAACTCATATTTCCTCTTCCCCAAAAATTCTACAAAAATTCAGGCAGCCCCCAGATGCAATGAGAGGCCACCCCACCAAAAATCAGCTCAAGGAAAATTCCCCACATGCCAAAATAATTTCGTCGAACACTTGGCCTAAGCCTTTGTTCTCAGTACACTTTCGTAAAGTTCGAGTTTCGAGATTTGCGATGTCGTTTTTCGTCGAGAGTTGTCATCGATCACTGGCGCTCTGGCGCGTTGCGCACGGCCTCTCCTCCTTGACCAGAGCACCACACGCTCTCTTGGACGGGCGCAGGTGTCGGCGGCGGCGAGCATCACCGACGCCGGCAGCTGCGGTGGCAGAGCAACCCGTGGCGGCTAACGGGAGCGAGCCAGCTCGCCACGCCGTCCGCGCCGCCTAATGCCCCTAGCCCTCCGCGTGGTCTCATGCATGCCAGCGCACCCCCGCAGCACCGTCGCCGCGGCCCGGCAATCACGAGGCGCGCTCTGCCGCCGACGGGCCCGCCGCCCCATTCCGTCGAAGCCACCCAGAGCCTAATCCAAACTGTGTTAGCACCTAAATGGAACCGGTGAACCTCCACGTTGACGCCCAACTCCTAAACCCCGACCAAGCACTGCGCCGCCAGAACCATCGCCGGAGATCCCGCTCACGGCCACCGCCGGATCGCTTATAAAGGGGGCCCCGAGCTCGCTCTCGAGCACGCACCACCACTGCACCCAACCAACACCCCGCCAAGCCACTAGGAGGACCTCGAGGAGGTCTCCTCCCCCAACTCCGGCCGCCCCGATCCGCCTCGGCCACCAGCTCGATCCACTCTGGTGAGGCCATCCCCGACGCCCAAACCTCGTCAGTAGCCTCCTCGAGCACCCAGTGAGCTGACCCAAGCTTCAATTTGACCTTCGCAGCCCTCCCCGACGAGATCCAACTCCACCCGAGCCGCCGTCCGCCGGAGCAAGGGCCGCCGTCGACGTAGTGCTCGCCGACGACCACCACCACCACCACCGACGCGGAAGGACACGCTGAACACGTAGGTACCGCCCGTTCCCCCTGCCTCGCCGTGGATCACCGCCGGCAACCACCGCAGCTCTCGGGCGCCGGCGGGCTCTGTTCTTCCCCGTTTGAAATTTCAAACCTGACGGGTGGGACCTGCCTGTCAGCCTCTCTTTTCTTTTAAACGAACCGTTTTCTGAAAACGTATTCGGGCAAATACGCTTTTAGTCTAAAGCATTTTTCTGGTCTTTTCTGTTCAGCCCCCCGAGAAGTTTCTGTTTCATTACAGAAAGGTCCCTGGATTAAAACCCTTATAACTTTTAAACAGAAAAGGATTTTGATTGATTCTTTTCTGTCCTCTTTAAAATTTTGTCTAGTTTTTATCAGATTTATTTGAAAAATATTTGGAATACTTTTGTGCACCCCACGGTATTTACGATAGTACGTGTGTTTAGATACCATAGATACCGAAGGAGGTGACGGAACCGCGAAGTTCACCGAGCTAGGCTCCGACTACTCCGAACCAGGCAAGCATGTTTGAACTTTTGATATGATGACTGTCTTTGGCATGTTTGCATTAAGTAGTTCATGGCATGTTTATGAGCATCTCGTTGAATGTCATATTTCATGCAAAGTTGAGGCAAGTGAGTTTCCATAATCCATAAGTTGTTGGATGTGAGTTGGCATGGCCATGTGATGGCATGAGGATGGGTAAGATGGCAGTGTTGTAGCATGCTAGTCTTATGCCGACTATTTGACTCGAAGTCAACATGAATCAGTCCCAGCTTCCGTCCGTATTCCCTACCTGTACTACCACATGTTTTCCGCAAGGGGTACAGCTTAGTAAGTTGCAAACCGCTTTCCTGGGACACACCAAATCGAGAGGCCGTAATGAGGGTTCCATGGCCCTGGATTAAAGCCAGTCATCCGGTCAGGGGGCATGGGTGTTTCCGGTTGGGACCGAGAGCGTATATAAATTTGATCCCATGCTATTCGAGATTGTGATCTCCCCGTCTCAAAGTTTTTCTTGAACGCTGTCTAGGGTGATTCCTGGCATCGTGAGGTGGGATGGGTGTGTACTGGTTAGATGTGTTTCTTCCGAAATACCATAACGGAACTAGTCCCTCGTGACTACGGAAATCCGTTGGCTGTGGGTATTTTAGTACAAACTCTGCAGAGTCAAAAATCCTTTGAATCATCTTATCCATGTCCAAGTATTGTGTTCAACTTATTCCGTCAAGTGTCAGTCTCAGTGACAAAAACTCCGGTGAACCACATGAGTGTTAAGTCCAGTTAAATGTTTATTCATGTGGATGGACTAACCCGTTTATTATTGTGTGTTGAATATTTCTTATGAGTATTATATCCTTGTGAATTTATCAGACATGAATGATGAAATATAAGCCCTTTCTGCGATGTCGCTCAGACGTCCGACTGTGGCACAATTGTTATTTACTTTTGAATATAAGCCCTTTCTGCGATGTCGCTCAGACGTCCGACTGTGGCACAATTGTTATTTACTTTTGAATATAAGCCCTTTCTGCGATGTCGCTCAGACGTCCGACTGTGGAACAATTGTTATTTACTTTTGGATATAAGCCCTTTCTGCGATGTCGCTCAGACGTCCGACTGTGGCACAATTGTTATTTACTTTTGATATAAGCCCTTTCTGCGATTACGCTCAGACGTCCGACTGTGGCACAATTGTTATTTACTTTTGATATAAGCCCTTTCTGCGATGTCGCTCAGACGTCCGACTGTGGCACGTATGTCTTTTACTTTTCAATATAAGCCCTTTACGAGGTGTCGCTTAGACGCCCGACTGCGGCATGATTATTTATTTGTTCACCCTTCGAGGCGCCGCCGGCATAATTCGATCGGTTTTCAGTTTTTTTTTGGGATTTCGGGAAGACTACCGCCCGACTCCCTTTTTTCTTACCATGTTTTACTAAATTGTATGTGCATTGCTAATTGCTCATGACGCATTCGTGCATGCATTTGTTATATCTTACGTCCGAACTGTCTTGCGAGTACTTTCAAAGTACTCACCTGGCTTGTTGATTTGGCCAGATGTTGACGAAGGCGATCTCATGGATGAAGAATTCGATAGCGAGTCCGACTCCTAGAGGAGTCCCAGTCAGTCTCGTGCGACCCTGGATTGGTCACTGTATTATATCCGCTTCCGCTACCCAAATAAATTCATCGAGCCTCACCTCGATGCTCGATGAGCTGCCAGTTTAGAAGTCATATCACCCACTCCACTGTGTTATTCCACTACCACTTTATTCTTGAGTCAGTAGTATGCCACCCCCACACCATTGTGTCATATCCTCCATTATGTATAATTATTGGCGTGCTTGTAATAAAATGTTGAGCACCCTCAGCTCGACCTCTGTAATATGTTTTAATGCTACCGCTTTCAGATCAAGATTTTGTCTACCAGTAAGGAGGATTTTCCTCATACTGGACTCAAAAGATCGGTTCTCAATAATCATTTTATTGGAAAATCGGTCGTGACAGCCTTGATCTCTTTGTTGTATAGTGTATGCTTTTTAGAGGTGATAGTATTGAGTAGGATAATTCTTTGAATATGCTATATCATTCAAACGCGGGCCAACTCGCCTGACCATGGGCCTTCTACGTCTCGTAGGATCCATGGGCCTTCTACGTCTCGTAGGATCCATAGGCCTTCTACGTCTCGCAGGATCCATGGGTCTTCTACGTCTAGCAGGATCCATGGGCCTTCTACGTCTCGCAGTGTCCATGGGCCTTCTACGTCTCGCAGGATCCATGGGCCTTCTACGTCACGTAGGATCCATGGGCCGCCGACTCATTTATGGGTCTTGTACTGGCCTTTAATGGCCCATAGACGGGCCTATAATGGAAATCGTATGTTTTATGGGCTGACCATAACGGGCCGTTAATAGGCCGTATTTGGTGATGCTATGAAAATGGCCCAACAGACTAACGGGCCACAAACGGGCCGACTGTAATGACGGGCTGAATTTGGCCCACAAGCGTAAAATGAGCGAACGGGCCGTAAGTAACCGAATGCTGCAAATGAGCCCAAGAATAAATGGGCCCTCAGAAGGCCGAAAGTTAACTTGGGCTGGAAACGGCCCAACGGAATAACGGCCCATTAATGGGTATAAAGTGTTACAATGTTCATTACGGGCCAGTTTCACCGCGGGCCGTTAATGGGTGTAAAGTAATACACTGTTCATTACGGGCCACTTTCAGCACGGGCCGCTAATGGGCCAAGAGTTACAAAGGGCCTCATATGGGCTGGAAGATGTCATGGGCCATACATGGGCCACAAGTGAAAACGGGCTGGAATCATATTGGATGGCCCAGATGACGCTACTGGGCCTAATTCGCATAGGGCGTAACGGGCCTTGGGTTAGCGGGCTGTAAATGTGCTATATGCTAACAGGCCGTTAACGGGCTTTCCATGGGCCGCCCGCCACTTTTGACCAAGTCAAACGAGCCGCCTTTTCACCGAATGGGCCATCGTTATTGTGCCACGGTCGACGATCATAGGCGCCTTCATCCATTGAGTGGATGACATCTGTCCCAATGATGAGCCGACACGTGTTTCTCCAGCCAATGATGATTTTACACATGGAAAATTCCCATTGGTCGGGCTGTTAACGGTTATCGGATCCAAAACCCAACCGTAGCTTAACAGCGTTCCGTTACGGTGGATGCCACATGTCGGTCACCCTTGACGAAAGCACTTCTGTGACGCGCGATTTATCGTCATAGAAGTGGACACTTCCATGACGATAATTTTGGTAATGTCATGGAACACTTCTCGACAAAGATTGTATGACTATCTTGATTCTGTCATAAATTTGTCATGGATGTACATGCATGACAAAAAATGTGACCTACTGTGACAAACACGTATCACGGAAGTGTATTTTTTTGTAGTGGTGGGGTTGTGTGAGAGAGATACAAACGTAGAGAGATATAGTGTGTGGGTTCGTGAGAGTTTTTTTGGGGGGGGGGGGGTCAATCAAAAAATGTAACATATGCAATGTGTGTGAAATAGAGTCCTGGATATATCATATATATAGAGGGGGCGATCCAAGAGAAGAGAGTGGAGGTATCATTGGCTTGAGGTGTCCATAGAATCGAAGAGAGGGATGATGTGTGTGTGTGCGCGCGCGCGATCGGTAAAGAGTGCCATCGAATTTGTGTGTGCCCACGTCAAAGATATAGAGTGGCTGGCCTACAGGAACATGAGAGGGGACAGGTGCAGTTTGTCTCTATGGCATGGATACCTACCTATAGTGCTCGACTATCGATGTGTGGTGGGGGGGGGAGAGGGAGGCCTAATTAACTATAGAGGTACAATGGCTGGTATATGTGTGGAGGAGGAGAGAGGCCTACCTCATGTATTAAAGGAGATCGGTCTACCTCATGTATTAAGGGAGATCGATCGGCATCAATGCATATGTGTAGGAGAGGAATAAGATTGGGAGAGAGACAGAGCTAGAGTGTTGGAGGGGGTGGTAGTGGAGTTGCTTCTAACAAATGGTGGGATAGGATGACTAGACAACCGGAGGGCACGCCTGCAATATCAATAAGAGAGGGGATGGCTGCCTATCTGTGCACGCGTGCAGAGAGACGGGTCAGAGGCATGCACGAATGATGAGGGGGGGGCGATATGGCTGTGGTAAGCAGACATAACTACATAGGAAGCTCAATCGTCCTTTGTCAGAGAAAGGAGAGACATAACTTGTGAGGTACGTCGATCGATGGGGGGGAATAGTTAAACTCGACCTAGGTATATGTTGGGAGATCGATCAGTATACATGCATGTGTGTGTTAGAAGCAAATGAGGCACGAGGAGAAGGATAGAGACAGAGGGATGCATCTAGGAGGTGGTGTGAGAGTCATACTATATCGAGGGGGAGGAGTGTGTGAGTACGAGATCGATGAAAAGAGTGGTGGGAGTGAGGCTTGGACGGTGATAAGAGAAGAGGGGAAGCTTGTGTTTTGTGCTAGGCACACCTGGCTAGAGAGGCATATCGATCGATGTGTGCCGTAAAGAAGGAGCTGGGGGGCCTACACACACCATGGGTAAACGACCTAAAGTGAAAAGATGAATTTGCGCGATGGAGCTAGAGAATGCTGAGGGAGGGTGAGAGGGATGCGGGCGTCTGCATGTACGAGAGAAAGTTAGCGCTAGCTAGCTACAAAGATAAGAAGATTGTGTGGGTGTAAAAGACGAATATAGATCATACTTCATTATAAAAAACGAATTCGGATATTTGAAGAATTTATCATAGTGTTTTAAACCGACGATGTGTGAATATATATATATATATATATATATATATATATATATATATATATATATATATATATATATATATATATATATATATATATATATATATATAACGGTGATACACATGGTGTGGTTATGAACATGTTATACTACATATAATATATTTTATCTCTACTCTTATAAAAAACGGAGTTGTTGATGATGGTGCCATCCTGCAATATAGGCCGTCCGATTTATATCTGACGGATAGGAAGGAAACTATGGCAATTTTGAAAAAAGATACCCACACCCCTCTCCATATTTGCAAATTAGGCCTCCCCTTGATCATGTTGATGTTATGTCGAACGCATGGGCATCTTTCTAGTACTACGTATAACATATAGAACATTGATCATAATTTGGGCTAATGTGTGGCTTTTACATCTCAGGTCTAAATACTTGTCATAATGTAGGGGGTGGGGCACTATACTATGTGTGATAAACACGGTGTACACGTATGGAACATGGTTTTGATTATGAATATATAGTTAGTACATCAAATGTACTATTATTTGCAATCAACATCAAGTGTATTCAAAAAAATAGAACTCGAGTTCATGTAGTACACATAGTTCATATCTATCTCTATAGTAATCATGTGGTGTGTTATTAAGGTAATACACGAATGATGGTTGAAGTTGGCAACAATCATGATTATAGATTCTTATTGAAATAGAGAAACGAATTCAAATTCAGCTCGAATTGCAGCGGTAGTATAGACATTTGGAATGCACTAAAATGTTGGTATGAGTAGGTTACATGCATTATACAGCAAGCGAAAAAATTTAATTGGACATAACATGGATTCAGCTCCCTCCTTCCATCTATATAGGGCGTAATGCGTTTTTTAAGACCGCCTTTGACTATTGACAAGATTAATAGTACATGACACACAATGTGAAAATTATATCATTAGAAGAACCTTTCACAGACGAATTTAATGGTGTGCTTTGTGTAAGTTGCATGTCATATATTATTGCTCTAATATTTGGTCAAAGTTAGCATCGAAAAATGCATTAGGCCCTATATAGATGGAAGGAGGGAGTAGCTTTGAATAGCATTTTTATAGTAAAACGGGGCATGACTCTCTCTTTGTGTGGTGTGAATAGTTTTATTTTTTTCGTTTTCTTTTTGGTTGAGGGAAGTGCGAAATGATTTGGTACGTACAAGTACAATATTACACGTTAGGCTTGTCCCTAAAATTCAATCCGCGCCTTGTTATATCCCGAAAATTCAGATATCGTGCTCCCAAAACTGGCGCTTTCACAACCCACGCCTTGCTATCCCGAAATTACAACGCGCGCAAAAACTCCCTCCAGCTGCCAGATCCCGACACGCGAAATCCGCCTTCTAACCCTGAGCCGAAAGGGCCGCTATTTCAAATTGGTGGGGGGTACTTTTGTAACACACCCTACATTTTGGACAAGCGTGTCCCTAAGTCATGGTTCACCCCCTCCCATCGCCTCCTTTTTGCCATTCGAAATCCAAGGCCGCCACAACCTCTCCGCTCCAGCTGCGAAACCCCACCCTCCTCCGTCCTCCACCTCACCGCTGCCCATCTGGAGCTTCTTCCCCGACGACGTCGTCCACCGCAATAGCTCGACGTCCCTCATCCACCTCCCCGGATGAGGATCCGTCGTCCATCTCATCGTCCCGCCGGTTCAGCCGCCCCGTCCTCCACCTCCAAGGAGATGCTTCGACAATCGCCTCGTCTATCGCGGCTGCTCCATCCCCACAGCGCCGCCTTAACCTACTCCACCGGAACCACAACATCCTCACCGACTCCTCGGACGAAGCCGAGGCCTACTCGGCGCCACCAAAGAGGTTGTACACTCATCACATCGCACCTTCTCCTTAGCACGACCTCCCGGCGCTGATGGTGCTCCATCCCGCACCCCCATGGAGCACTACCTTGAAGCTGGCGTCGCGGGTGACATCTCCACGGCGGCTCTCCCCAAAGGCGGAGCCC
>JAHIAM010007791.1:0-17562 GCA_021605205.1 Aegilops longissima | reverse complement strand
AATTCTAAAGATGAAAAAAGTTTTGGGGCAGAAAATTTAATTCGAGGTCCTTAAAGTTGGCCAGTTTTGACCAACCCCAGATAAATATTTAAAGCAGAGGGAAAAAGGGGAACAAACGAAAAGCTCCAAATTCCCCCAAAAGAAGATAACTTTGACACGGTTTGGAACGGAAGGTCAGGGAATGATGGTAAATTTTTTTGGCCATGGTTTGAAATTTGCAAAAAACCCAAAAACGTGGAAATTCCCCAAAAAGGACCAAATTTTAAAGGGATCAAGGAAAAAAGGGGCCTTAAATTTTGAAATTTTTCGGTCCTTGGTTTGTTAGGAACCCAGTTGTGAATGGGGCCCGCCTAGGAAAAAAAGGGAACAAAAGAAAAAATATGAGGGAATTTTCCTTAAAACAAGAATAAAAGGCCCAATCAGCTTTAAAGGGCCCCGGAAGGCCAGGGAATAAAGATAATACCAATTTTTACCAAGAGAAATTTTGAAAAAACCCCGAAAAGTCCCGGGAAATTAAAAAAAAGGTTTTAAACAAAGGCCGGAAAAACAAAGTTTTTTTAAATTTGATTTGGGAAAAATTTTGGGTTTTATTTTTGGCCAACCCGTCTCTGAAAGGGTTTACCAGCTAGGAAAGAAAGGGAAAAATGAGAAAGAAATACACTGAGGGAATTTCACTTTAATAACAAGAATAAGAACGGTTCACCGAGGGTTTAGGAACTGCGGAAGGCTTAGGGAATAAAGATGGAATACCTATTTTAGGTCCAGATTTGAAATATTGCACAAACCCCAGAAAGCCCCTGGAAACCCCCAAAAAGCACGCTTTCACATACCAGACACCCATGTCTAGCTAGAATGTGGTGGGGAAGAAGAAAAAGGGACAAATTGAAATTACCGGGAATTCACCTAAAACAAGAATATAACGGTTCAAGAGGTTGGAACGGCCGGAGGGCTATGGGAATAAAGATGGAATGAATTTAATTTTAGGTCTATATGGTTTGAAATATTTGCAACAAAGACGAAAGCTCTCGAAATCTCCCCAAAAAACGTAGTAATTCTAAATGGACTAAGGATGAAAAAAAGTTTGGAATTAAAGTTAATTATTGGTCCGAGATCCGCTTTCTTACACCACACCCATGTACTGAATATTGCCCAAAGCTAGAGAAGAAACGGGAACAAACTGAGAAATTACCGGGGAAAAACCGTAACAAAAGAATGATACGGCAGGACAGGAACCGCTTGAAGGCTTAGGGAAAAAGAGGAATGATTAATTTTGTCTATGGTTTGAATTTCACAAAACCCGAAAACCCGGAAATCTCGGCCAAAAAGAGCTAGTAATTTAAATGGACTAATGAAAACAAATTTTTGGCCTAAAGTTTGAGATCTCTGGTCGTAGACCTTTGCGATAGTGTTCGCCAACCCAGAGAAAGTGTAATTTGCTAGAGAAAAACAGGAAAAACAAGAAAGAAATATCAACCGAGGGAATTCCAAATTAATAAAAATATCCGGTTGATCGGAGACGCTGGAACCGCCGGGAAGTTGGAATAAAGATGAATAATTATTTTTAGGTTGTTGGTTTAAATATTCACACAAAACATGAAAGCTGTTGAAATCTCGCCAAAAAGACGTTAAATTAAAGGAAATAATGAAAAAATAGTTTTAAAATTTAATTGATGGCCGATCCGTTTGGTCATCAGTGTACGGCCAACCCAGTTAGCTGAATATTAGGAAGGTAAAAAGGGGAAAAATGAAAAAATTAAACCAAGGAATTCACAAAACAAGAATGATAACGTTACGGGAGGAAACCAAGGCTCAGGGATAAGAATGGAAGAATTTTTTGGTCCATGTTTAAAACTGCCACCCCAAACCCTTAAAACTCTGAAACCCCAAAAAAGATTTTTAAAAGGAAAGGAAAACAAATTTTGGAATTAAAGTTTAGATTGATGGTGCAGATCCGTTTATCGTTGAGCACACCCATTCTAGTAAATAGTTGGGCAGCAAACAAGAAAAAGAACAAAAGAATTATAATTCAGGGAATAATAGAAACAAAAATAACGTTAAGCGGTTTTGGATGGGGCCGGGAATAAAGTGGAAGACCCAATTTTAGTCCGTATGGATTAAAATTTGACAAACCAAAACTGCCCGGAAATGCCCAAAAAGGATTTATTCAAATAACAAGATGAAAACAAAGTTTGGAGTTAAAGTTGAGATTCAGGTCCTAATCGTTGGAGACAGCCCCCTGTCTGGAAAAGGTGCGCTAGCAGAAAAAAAATGAAGAAAAATTATATAAGGAATTCATTAATAACAAAAAACGGTTCAATCGACGTTTTGGAACCGAAGGAGGGAATAAAGATGAAATCAATTTTATCCGATGGTTTCAAACTTTTTAAAATCGAAAAAGGTTCCGGAAGCCCAAAAAGGACGCTTAGTAATTTAAATGGGACGACAAATAAAAACAATAGTTTTGGAGTTAAAATTTCGAGCCAGATCCATTGGATCAAGGTTACGAGCCACACCCATGTATAAAATGGGCCTAAAGAAGAAACAGGGAAAAACGGATGAAAGAATTTCATCCGAGGGAATCACTGTAACAACAAGAATGTAAGGTTTCGAGGGGTTTACGGGGAAGGCCAGGGAAAAAGATGGAATGACTTAATTTTTAGGTCCGATGGATTTAAATATTTAAAAACCCCGGAAAGCGCCTGGAAATCTCGGCCAAAAAGGCGCTAGAATTCAAAAGGGAACATATGAAAGACAATAGTTTTAGAAATTTGAGATTCGATGCCAGACCGCTTGGATATTGGCAAACCCATTTCTAGAAATGGGTATTAGGCTAGAAGAAAAGAGAAAAATGATGAAAATTTAAACGGGGAATTTTAACTAACAAGAATGATAAGCTCGGAATGGGAGCTGCGAAGGCCAGGGGAAAAAGATGGAATGATTCTAATTTTTGGCCGAGGTTTAAAACTAAAACACGAAACTGCCGGAAACCCCCAAAAACCGCAATAAAAAGGAAATTAAAAATGTTTGGGAAAGTTTGAATTGATGGTGCCGCAGATCCGCCATCAACGAACAACCCAGTCTAGAGAAATGTTTTAAAAATGAAAGGGGAACAACGATGAAAGAATTATCACAGGAATTCACCAACTACAAGAAGAAAGTTGGATCGGTTTAGGAAGAACTGGAATAAAGATGGAATGATTAATTTTAGGTCCGATATTTGAAATATTAAAAACCCCGTAAAACCCTCGAAATTCGGCCCAAAAAGGATTAAATTTAAAAGGGACTAATAGGAGAAAAAATTTTTTGGCAATAAAGTTTGAAGATGGTGCCAGATCTTGGTCATCATGTTAAGCCACACCAGTTAGTAGAATGTGTGAGGCTCAAAGAGAAGAAACAGGAACAAACGATGAAAGATTATCTACGAGGGAATTCACTCAATTAATAAAAGAAACGGTCGGACGTTTAGGAAACGGAACTCAGGGAATAAGTGGAATGTCTAATTTTATGGTCCATGATTTGATTAAACCACACAAACCCCAGAAAGCGCCTAAACCTTTTGCCAAAAAGGAGAGAATTTAAAAGACTACAGTGAAAAACAATTTAGTTTTGGTTAAACTGGATGAGGGCGACCCTTTGGTTCATTTACGAGCACACCCAGCTCAGAAGATAGTGTGTAATGCCAAGGAAGGAAGAAACGGGAAAAATGATAAAAATTTCATACCTAGGGAATTACCGAAAAAATATAACGCAATGGTTTCCTAAGGATTTATAATCAAGTGGGAAAAAGTGGAAATTATTTAGGTCCTATGGTTTAATACTTCACAAACGCACAAAGGCCTGAAACGCCAAAGGAGAAATTAAATGGATAATATAAAAAATATTTGCTAAAGTTTGAAGGGTTCCAAGACGTTTGGAACGAGGCCAGCCAAAGTAAAATTTTCGGCCTTGAGGAAAGACTGGAAAAAAAAACCGGGAAACCTTAACTAAACAAGAATGATTAACTGTACTAAGGGTTTAAACCCAAGGGGGTAAAGGAAGCTTCAATTTGGTTTGGTTTGAATATTTAACCAAACCCAAAACTTCTCAAAGGCCAAACCAAAAACTTGGAACAAATGGGACCAAAATAACAAATTTGTAAATCAAATGGGTTAACTGTCGGTTTGTTGGACCCAACCCTATCTAGAAATGTCTATAGAGAAAGGAACAAAAAAAAAAACATAACCGAGGAATTACTCACAAAAGGAATTAACCTTCACAGGGTTTAACGGAAGCTTAGGGTAAAGAGGGAATTTTTTAGGTCGTTGGAATTTACAAACCAAAAGTGCTGGAATATTCCCCAAAAAAGGAATTAAATTGAAAAGATAAAAAATTTTCGTAAATTAGATTAAAGGTGCCAATCGTTGGTAAACGGAAGCCCCCATGTTGAAATTTGGCGTTGTGAGAAAATAAAAAAAAAAAACAGGGAAATTACAAAAGAAGACGTGATAGGTTTTAACCGCCGAAGGTTAAAAGGGAAGACTTAATTTTAGGTCGAATGGTTTGAATTTGTACAACCCAAAATTTCAAAATCGCCCAAAAAGGACGAATCTAATGAAAAATGAATATTTTGCCAAAGTTTGAACGGTGGTGGCCGCTTGGTCTGGTGGAAAGCAAACCCATTTAAAAATTTTTTAGAAAAGGGAACAAACAAAAAAACGCGGAATTCCCAAAAAAATTAAATTATGGACCTTTAGAAGGGAAGGTCGGGAATAAAGGAGGAATGCTTTTTTAGTGAGTTAAATTTAGCCGAAAGGTCTGGAAACCCCGGAAAAAGGACAATAAAAAAGGACTAATAAAAAAATTGAAAAGTTTGAACGTCCGAGATGCTTGTCATCGGTTTAGCCATGTCAGAAAGTAAAGGGAATGCTCAAAGGAGGAAAGGGGAAAATGAAAAAAATAAGGGGGGGGGGGGGGGGGGGGGGGGGGGGGGGGGGGGGGGGGGGGGGGGGGGGGGGGGGGGGGGGGGGGGGGGGGGGGGGGGGGGGGGGGGGGGGGGGGGGGGGGGGGGGGGGGGGGGGGGGGGGGGGGGGGGGGGGGGGGGGGGGGGGGGGGGGGGGGGGGGGGGGGGGGGGGGGGGGGGGGGGGGGGGGGGGGGGGGGGGGGGGGGGGGGGGGGGGGGGGGGGGGGGGGGGGGGGGGGGGGGGGGGGGGGGGGGGGGGGGGGGGGGGGGGGGGGGGGGGGGGGGGGGGGGGGGGGGGGGGGGGGGGGGGGGGGGGGGGGGGGGGGGGGGGGGGGGGGGGGGGGGGGGGGGGGGGGGGGGGGGGGGGGGGGGGGGGGGGGGGGGGGGGGGGGGGGGGGGGGGGGGGGGGGGGGGGGGGGGGGGGGGGGGGGGGGGGGGGGGGGGGGGGGGGGGGGGGGGGGGGGGGGGGGGGGGGGGGGGGGGGGGGGGGGGGGGGGGGGGGGGGGGGGGGGGGGGGGGGGGGGGGGGGGGGGGGGGGGGGGGGGGGGGGGGGGGGGGGGGGGGGGGGGGGGGGGGGGGGGGGGGGGGGGGGGGGGGGGGGGGGGGGGGGGGGGGGGGGGGGGGGGGGGGGGGGGGGGGGGGGGGGGGGGGGGGGGGGGGGGGGGGGGGGGGGGGGGGGGGGGGGGGGGGGGGGGGGGGGGGGGGGGGGGGGGGGGGGGGGGGGGGGGGGGGGGGGGGGGGGGGGGGGGGGGGGGGGGGGGGGGGGGGGGGGGGGGGGGGGGGGGGGGGGGGGGGGGGGGGGGGGGGGGGGGGGGGGGGGGGGGGGGGGGGGGGGGGGGGGGGGGGGGGGGGGGGGGGGGGGGGGGGGGGGGGGGGGGGGGGGGGGGGGGGGGGGGGGGGGGGGGGGGGGGGGGGGGGGGGGGGGGGGGGGGGGGGGGGGGGGGGGGGGGGGGGGGGGGGGGGGGGGGGGGGGGGGGGGGGGGGGGGGGGGGGGGGGGGGGGGGGGGGGGGGGGGGGGGGGGGGGGGGGGGGGGGGGGGGGGGGGGGGGGGGGGGGGGGGGGGGGGGGGGGGGGGGGGGGGGGGGGGGGGGGGGGGGGGGGGGGGGGGGGGGGGGGGGGGGGGGGGGGGGGGGGGGGGGGGGGGGGGGGGGGGGGGGGGGGGGGGGGGGGGGGGGGGGGGGGGGGGGGGGGGGGGGGGGGGGGGGGGGGGGGGGGGGGGGGGGGGGGGGGGGGGGGGGGGGGGGGGGGGGGGGGGGGGGGGGGGGGGGGGGGGGGGGGGGGGGGGGGGGGGGGGGGGGGGGGGGGGGGGGGGGGGGGGGGGGGGGGGGGGGGGGGGGGGGGGGGGGGGGGGGGGGGGGGGGGGGGGGGGGGGGGGGGGGGGGGGGGGGGGGGGGGGGGGGGGGGGGGGGGGGGGGGGGGGGGGGGGGGGGGGGGGGGGGGGGGGGGGGGGGGGGGGGGGGGGGGGGGGGGGGGGGGGGGGGGGGGGGGGGGGGGGGGGGGGGGGGGGGGGGGGGGGGGGGGGGGGGGGGGGGGGGGGGGGGGGGGGGGGGGGGGGGGGGGGGGGGGGGGGGGGGGGGGGGGGGGGGGGGGGGGGGGGGGGGGGGGGGGGGGGGGGGGGGGGGGGGGGGGGGGGGGGGGGGGGGGGGGGGGGGGGGGGGGGGGGGGGGGGGGGGGGGGGGGGGGGGGGGGGGGGGGGGGGGGGGGGGGGGGGGGGGGGGGGGGGGGGGGGGGGGGGGGGGGGGGGGGGGGGGGGGGGGGGGGGGGGGGGGGGGGGGGGGGGGGGGGGGGGGGGGGGGGGGGGGGGGGGGGGGGGGGGGGGGGGGGGGGGGGGGGGGGGGGGGGGGGGGGGGGGGGGGGGGGGGGGGGGGGGGGGGGGGGGGGGGGGGGGGGGGGGGGGGGGGGGGGGGGGGGGGGGGGGGGGGGGGGGGGGGGGGGGGGGGGGGGGGGGGGGGGGGGGGGGGGGGGGGGGGGGGGGGGGGGGGGGGGGGGGGGGGGGGGGGGGGGGGGGGGGGGGGGGGGGGGGGGGGGGGGGGGGGGGGGGGGGGGGGGGGGGGGGGGGGGGGGGGGGGGGGGGGGGGGGGGGGGGGGGGGGGGGGGGGGGGGGGGGGGGGGGGGGGGGGGGGGGGGGGGGGGGGGGGGGGGGGGGGGGGGGGGGGGGGGGGGGGGGGGGGGGGGGGGGGGGGGGGGGGGGGGGGGGGGGGGGGGGGGGGGGGGGGGGGGGGGGGGGGGGGGGGGGGGGGGGGGGGGGGGGGGGGGGGGGGGGGGGGGGGGGGGGGGGGGGGGGGGGGGGGGGGGGGGGGGGGGGGGGGGGGGGGGGGGGGGGGGGGGGGGGGGGGGGGGGGGGGGGGGGGGGGGGGGGGGGGGGGGGGGGGGGGGGGGGGGGGGGGGGGGGGGGGGGGGGGGGGGGGGGGGGGGGGGGGGGGGGGGGGGGGGGGGGGGGGGGGGGGGGGGGGGGGGGGGGGGGGGGGGGGGGGGGGGGGGAGAAGAAATGCGGAACAAACTGATGAAAGAATTATCATACCGAGGGAATTCACCGTAATCAACAAGAATGATAACGTGTTCGACCGGAGCGGTTTTAACCGCCGAAGGCTCTAGGGAATAAAGATGGAATGACTTCTAATTTTAGGTCCGTATGGTTTGAAATACTTGCTTTACAAACCGCACAAAGCATTCCCGGAAATCTCGCCCAAAAAGGACGTTAGTAATTCTAAATGACTACAAGATGAAAACAATAGTTTTGGCGCTAAAGTTTGAGATTCGATGGTGCCGAGATCCGCTTGGTCATCGGTGTTACGAGCCACACCCATGTCTAGCTAGAATAGTGTGTCGTGCTCGCTAGAGAAGAAACGGGAACGAACTGATGAAAGAATTATCGCATCGAGGGAATTCACCGTAACCAACAAGAATGATAACGCGGTTCGATCGGAGCGGTTTAGGAACTGCCGGAAGGCTCTAGGGAATAAAGATGGAATGACTTCTAATTTTAGGTCCGTATGATTTAAATACTTGCACACAAACCCCGATAAAGCGCTCCTGGAAATCTCGGCCAAAAGGACGTTTAGTAATTCTAAAAAGGACTACAGTGATGAAAACAATAGTTTTGGAAGTTAAAGTTTGAGATTCGATGGTGCCGTAGATCCGCTTTGTTCATCAGTGTTAAAGCCACACCCATGTCTAGCTAGAATAGTGTAATGCTCAAAGCAGAGAAGAAACGGGAACAAACTGATGAAAGAATTATCATACCGAGGGAATTCACCGTAACTAACAAGAATGATAATGTGTCTGACTAGAGCGATTTAGAACCGCAGGAAGGCTCTAGTGAATAAAGATGAATGACTTCAATTTTAGGTCCGTATGGTTTGAAATACTTGCACACAAAACGCATTAAAGTTGCTCTCGGAAATCTCGCCCAAAAAGGACGCTTAGTAATTCTAAATGGGACTACAGGATGAAAAACACTAGTTTTGCAGTTAAAGTTTGAGATCTGATGGTCACGATCCGCTTGGTCATCAGTGTTACGAGACACACCCATGTCTAGGTAGAATAGTGTCAGCTCAGTGTAGAGAAGAAACGGGAACAAACTGATGAAATAATTATCATACCAAGGAATTCACCAGAACCAACAAGAATGATAACGTGTTCGATCGGAGCGGTTTAGGAACTGCTGGAAGGCTCTAGGGAATAAAGAGGAATGACTTCTAATTTTTAGGTCCATATGGTTTGAATAGTTGCTTAAAAAATCGCTTCAAATATGGAATACTTGCTTCAAAATTTCTAGAATATGAAATACCTAAGATGCTACCCTATCCTAAAGGAACTCAAGTCCCACCATGATAGAAGCGACTTGAAGCCGCCGCTTGCAAGGTGGATATCATTACATCAACATTACATAATAGGGGATACATCCAATATATACAATGTCACATGAATACAACAATACAACATATAAGATCAACATCCCACTACGGATGAATCATAAATGTAAACTCAAACAATATCCACTCCTGCTAGACCAGTCCGACCGAACCTATCCCCGATCAAGAAGCTAAGAAGAACTTCAAAACAAGCAACATCCTCTCTCGGCCATGATCATCGTGATAACCTGTACCGCAACTGTTGTTGTAGTAATCAGGCCACGAGGACTCAAAAATCCCATTACCATGGGTATCAAGACTAGCAAAGCTTAATGTGAAAGGAAGGGTAAAGTGGTGAGGTTGCGCAATGAAAAGCAAGTATGGTGGCTAACATACGCAAATAAGAGCGAGAAGAGAAGCAAAAGGAACGGTCGTGAATCTAGCAATGATCAAGAAGATCCTAACACCACTTACGCCGCATATAACCCTAAACCGTATTTTAGAAGAATTTACTTCAAGTTTACTACAACCGATATTAACAAATCCCATCTGCCACATAACCCGCACGGCTTTTGAAAGTTTATACCTCGCAGGTGTCCCAACTTAACCCATGATAAGCTCTCGCGATCAACGGCGATACTTCTCCTGAAGACCCGACCGCCCTAATCCCGCCACAAGACATTTCGACAAAGAATAAAACAAGACCAGAAGACCTCCTGCTGCAAGCCGACACACTCGATAGTAGCCAGCGATCTCTGCCTCAAAGCACGACGGATGAGCAGTCTGCATAACTAAAACCAGGCCTCGAAGTTTCCGAGGAGGCGCCGCAAAGGGTTTAGTTCGACCAACGCTAGACAAGCATTGGCCCGGGGCTAAATAAAGATGACCCTTGGGCTGGGCCACCCAAGGAAAATGTAGGTGGTGGTGAGGCAAATGAAAACCAAAGGCCTTTGGAGGAGTCTTATTCAAAGGACTGCCAAGGGGGTCCCATAAATCACCCAACCTGTTAGGGACGCAAAAATTAAACATAATAACGAGCATGACGGAAACTAGGCTGAAGAGGAACAAAACACTGTGCATAAGGCCGAGTTTTCCACCCTTTACCAAGTATATAGATGCATTAATAATATAAGAGATATTGTGATATCCCAACATAAACATAATCCAACATGGAGCAACCTTCATCTTCACCGCAAATAGCAACGCTTATAAGAGGGGCTGAGCAAAAGCGGTAGCATAGCCAAACAACGGTTTTCTAGGAAGGGGAACAAAGGTTAGAGGCGACATGGCAATTGGTGAGGCTTGAGCAACAAGAGATAGGTAGCGCGCAAAGCGATAGAACGAAGCAGCTAAGCATAGCAATGATAGTTGTGAGATCCGTGGTAGCGCCATCTTGCTCAAGTCCGCAAGGAAGAAGAACAGTCCATGAAGAAGATGAAGCAACAAGACGAACCAATCGAGATAACTAATCCTCACGATCGAAATAAACGGAACTATCGAGAAGAAGCACACAACATGGTAAACACACCACACAAGAACAAGACATGATGCTCAACCAAGCATGATGCATGAAAAAGCTACATGAAGCTACTCATGGCAAGAGATGTTGCAAACAAGAGCAACACATCAAAGCAAGTTTAAATGAGGCCGGGAACAACATATAATAAATCCGGTAAGTCCTCATATACAAATTTCGAAATTGGTCCAGATCTGAATAAACCTTATTTTCAAGTTGTTAAACAGCAAGTTAAGATGCACCAAGATGATCTACACGAAATTCTAGTCAAGTTACATATAAAGTTCATTTAATTCGGAGCTACGGCCTAGAAGATATGAGCAAAACAAGTTAAACATGGCATTGATGCAAAATGCATTCAAACATCAAGCACACACCTCAAAACAAGGATGCCACATGATAATATGAAGCTACATGCAATTCTAAGCAAGTTTCATATAGAGCACACACAAAACGGAGCAACGGTGCAACACATACACTCTATACAAGACATAACAACAATCTGTCCAAAACAGCAACTAGGCATCTTGCAAGCACCAAAGCAACATGCTACAGCACCATAACATGATAACAAAATGCATGGACATGAAATACAGGTAAAGCATTACAAAACATGAACACTGAGATATCTCCAGAAATGACTAGAACATGCTCAAAAAGACATGGCAAGATTGCAAATAATAACAGGTTCACAGACTTGGCAGAATTCACAGGACATGGCAGAAATAACATCAGGTTAGCATGTTTAGAGCTATAAAACAACATGTTACGGCAAGCTATAGTGTCAAACTAGAGCATGGCATGGATCTACTAAATGCATAGAACACAAGTCCTTTGCTGACCATGAGCCAAAAAAGATCAGAAGATATGATGGCACTCATGTAAACATAGCAAGTTATATTACAGATTCAGACTTAGTGAAAAACTGGAGCATGGCATAAACAGATAACAAGTAGGCATGTTGTTGAGCTTGAACCACTCACCACAAGGCATTTCATGACAAACTAAGAATACAACCAGCAACTAGACATGGCATAAAAGCTATACATGGCAAGAACAAGAACATAGCATGCAAGGATCAACTACAACAACCTTGGCAAAATCGAATAACATGTAAACAATCTGCCAGGAACATTTTATAGCAAAAGTAGAGCATGAAAATGACATGATAGACTACTCCATAATTGCAAACAAGGGCATGGATTCATAGAGCATAACCATATGTACAAAACATCTTTGCTGAACATACTCAAAAGAGGCATGGATATCACTGTAGAATCAAGTTTACATGGCATAAAAATAACAGCAGAACAGGGATTGAAATCAACAACATAATGAAACCTAGTTTGCATGCCTGTTCTAGTCACCACATAGATCACAAAAATACATGGCACACCCCTTTAAAGATGGCATGGCATACTTCAAAACACATGTAAGGCTCAAGTTAATAGGATGCACACATCAACCATGGCAAAAATGACAAAAGTGCATGTTCTGATAAGAATCTGAAACTAACAACACATAGCCCTCTTCTAACAGCATTTAGGGCTTCAAGATGAGCTGAAATGAACATGATGCAATGTAATGAAATGAAGTACTCGTTGAGACGAACAATTTTACATGCTACACGCACAAAATGGAGCCGCGGATGCAGAGTTATGGCATGATGAAATATGCTAAAAATGCTGGGGACTTAGGGAAAATCAACCTCGAGGAAAAAGTCAACCCTAGGGTTTTGGATCAGATCCGCGGCGCGATCCCGAGGTTCCGGAGTTTTGGCCGGAGGGAGGTCGGAGGAGGCGTCGCCCGATCTCGCCGATCCGCCGGCGGCGAGCTGAGACGACGGCGGGCGGGGAGGCGCGGCCGTAAGGCGCGGGCCTTTGCACCGCCGGCGCGGGCGAGGGAGATCGCAGGGGCGCGGCCTGGCGAGGCCGCTCTCCGGAGGTGGCTCAGCGAGGCGGGGAGCTCGATCGGGAGCCTCTCCCAACTGAGCTTGGGGAGCTGGGCGGCGCGCTGCGGGCGCCTGGCCCAGATCGGCCGGACGGGCTGGCCATGGGTCTCGGCGGGCCCGGCGGCGGGGCGTGGTGGCTGGGACGCGGGGAGGCCACGTGGCGCACGGGGAGAGGCTGAGGGAGGCTGCATCGGGCGCTGGGTGGCACGAGCGCAGGGCGCCAAGTGGTGGAGCTGGCCGCCAAGAGAACCGAGGGGAGGCGCGGCCGAAGGTGGAGGTGGTGGTTGCGGGTCGGGGCGCGGAAAAAGAGGAGGAGGGGGGTAGGATTCTAGATTAGGAAGGACTAGCCTTCCTTTTATAGGCAGGGTTAGGGTTTGAGGGTTAGGAGGAGTTTTCGGGCATCGGATCTCGATCCGACTGCCCGGGGCGGAGGGGGACTGGGTGAGGGGTTGGTGGACTGTGAAGAGAGGCCTCGGGCTGACAGGAGAGAAGAGAAGTGAGGCCCGGCGACTGTTCCAGAGACCGAAACGTCTGACGAAAATACCGGCAACGGTGCCGCTATATATTGAACGGTTGGGCTATCAAACGAGCTCCAATGCGATTTAAACTTGAACAGCGCCTGTCGGTGCTATACGTAGGTCAGCTTGGAAAATCTCGCTATTCCGAGAACATTTAATACCGGCAATACCTAAAAGAGGCAAAAGGGGCGCCGAGACATAGGAGTGCCGGATTGGAAAACGGACAACGGGGAAAATGCTCAGATGCATGAGACGAACATGTATGCAAAATGAAATGCACATGATGACATGATATGAAATGCATATGATGACATGGCAAAGTGCAACACGCAAGCAAATGACATGGCAATGACGGCGAATAACGCGCATCGAATCCGGGGCGTTACAAATAAAGATGGAATGACTTCTAATTTTTAGGTCCGTATGGTTTGAAATACTTGCATACAAACCGCACGAAAAGCTGCTGGAAATCTCGCCCAAAAAGGACGCTTAGAAATTCTAAATGAGACTACAAGATGAAAAACAATAGTTTTGGCAGCTTAAAGTTCGAGATTCGACGTGCCGAGATCCGCTTGGTTATCAAAGTTACGAGCCACACCCATGTCTAGCTAGAATAGTGTAATGCTCAAAGCTAGAGAAGAAACGGGAACAAACTGATGAAAGAATTATCATACCAAGGGAATTCACCGAGAACTAACAAGAATGATAACGTGTCTACTAGAGCGGTTTAGGAACCGCGGAAGGCTCTAGGGAATAAAGATGGAATGACTTCTAATTTTTAGGTCTCAGAGATTTGAAATACTGCACAAAACCCCAAGAAAGCTGCCTCGTAAATCTCGCAAAAAAGGACGCTAAGTAATTCTAAAAGGGACTACAGATGAAAAACAATAGTTTTGGCAGTTAAAGTTTGAGATTCACATTGTGCCAGATCCGCTTGGTCATCAGTGTTACGAGCCACACCCATGTCTAGCTAGAATAGTGTGTAATGCTCAAAGCTAGAGAAGAAATGGGAACAAACTGATGAAAGAATTATCATACCGAGGGAATTCCATAACTCAACAAGAATGATAACGCGTTCTAACCGAGCGGTTTAGGAACTGCCGAAGGCTCTATGGGAATAAAGATGGAATGACTTCTAATTTTTAGGTCTGATGGTTTGAAATACTTGCACACAAAACGAACGTAAAGCATTCCCGGAAATCTCGCCCAAAAAGGACGCTTAGTAATTCTAAATTTGACTACGTGATGAAAAACAATAGTTTTGCGCTAAAGTTTGAGATCTCGATTGAGCACGTAACCGCTTGGTCATCGTGTTACGAGCCACACCCATGTCTAGCTAGAATAGTGTGTCGCCTCAAGCTAGAGAAGAAATGGGGAACAAACTGATGAAATAATTATCATACCGAGGAATTCACCGTAACTAACAAGAATGATAACGGTTCACGGAGAGGTTTAGGAACCGCGAAGGCTCTAGGGAATAAAGATGGAATGACTTCAATTTTTGGTCCGTATGGTTTGAAATACTTCCACACAAACCACGAAAAGCTGCTCGAAATCTCGCCCAAAAAAGGACGCTTAGTAATTCTAAATGGGACTACAGTGATGAAAAACAATAGTTTTGGCTAAGCTTGAGATTCGACAGCCGAGATCCGCTTGGTCATCAGTGTTACGAGCCACACCCATGTCTAGCTAGAATAGTGTGTCGCTCAAAGCTAGAAAGAAACGGGAACAAACTAATTAAAGAATTACCATACCGAGGGAATTCACCTAACTAACAAGAATTATAACGGTTCGATCGAGCGGTTTTGGAACTGCCGAAGGCTCTAGGGGAATAAAGATGGAATGACTTCTAATTTTTAGGTCCAGATGGTTTCAAATACTTGCATACAAACCGCACGTAAAGCATTGCGGAAATCTCGCCCAAAAAAGGACGCTTGTAATTCTAAATGGGACTACAGGATGAAAAACAATAGTTTTGGCAGTTAAAGTTTGAGATTCGATGGTGCCAGAGATCCGCTCGGTCATCAGTGTTACGAGCCACACCCGTGTCTAGCTAGAATAGTGTGTAATGCTCAAGCTAGAGAAGAAACGGGAACAAACTGATGAAAGAATTATCATACCGAGGGAATTCACCGTAACTAATAAGAATGATAACGCCTTCGATCCGAGCGGTTTAGGAACCGCCGAAGGCTCTATTTCAATAAAGATGGAATGACTTCTAATTTTAGGTCTCAGATGGTTTGAAATACTTGCACACAAAACGCATGAAAGCATTCCTGGAATTCTCGGCCCAAAAAAGGATGTTTAGTAATTCTAAATTTGACTACAGGATGAAAAACAATAATTTTGTCGCTAAAGTTTGAGATTCAGGCTTACGATCCGCTTGGTCATCAGTGTTACGAGCCACACCCATGTTCAGCTAGAATAAGTGCCAGCTCGCTAGAGAAGAAATGGGAACAAACTGATGAAATAATTATCATACCGAGGGAATTCACCGTAACTAACAAGAATGATAACGGTTCGATCGGAGAGGTTTAGGAACCGCGGAAGGCTCTAGGGAATAAAATGGAATGACTTCTAATTTTTGGTCCGTATGGTTTGAAATACTTCCACACAAACCACGAGAAAGCTGTCTCGGAAATCTCGCCCAAAAAAGGACGCTTAGTAATTCTAAATGGGACTACAGGATGAAAAACAATTAGTTTTGGCAGCTTAAGCTTGAGATTCGATGGTGCCGAGATCCGCTTGGTCATCAGTGTTACGAGCCACACCCATGTCTAGCTAGAATAGTGTCGCTCAAAGCTAGAAAAGAAACGGGAACAAACTAATTAAAGAATTACCATACCGAGGGAATTCACCGTAACTAACAAGAATGATAACGCGTTCAATCGAGCGGTTTTGGAACTCCGAAGGCTCTAGGGAAATAAAGATGGTATGACTTTAATTTTTAGGTCCGTATGGTTTGAAATACTTGCATACAAACCGCACTAAAGCATTGCCGGAAATCTCGCCCAAAAAGGACGCTTAGTAATTCTAAATGGGACTACGGATGAAAACAATAGTTTTGGCGTAAAGTTTGAGATTCGATGGTGCCGAGATCCGCTCGGTCATCAGTGTTACGAGCCACACCCGTGTCTAGCTAGAATAGTGTAATGCTCAAAGCTAGAGAAGAAACGGGAACAAACTGATGAAAGGAATTATCATACCGAGGGAATTCACCGTAATCAATAAGAATGATAACGCTATCTCGATGGAGCGGTTTAGGAACGCCGAAGGCTCTATTTCAATAAAGATGGAATGACTTCTAATTTTAGGTCAGATGGTTTGAAATACTTGCACACAAAACGCATGAAAGCATTCCCGGAATTCTCGCCCAAAAAGGACGTTTAGTAATTCTAAATTTGACTACGTGATGAAAACAATAAGTTTTGGCAATTAAAGTTTGAGATTCGATGGTGCCACGATCCGCTTGGTCATCAGTGTTACGAGCCACACCCATGTCTAGCTAGAATAGTGTGTCGAGCTCAGGGTAGAGAAGAAATGGGGAACAAACTGATGAAATAATTATCATACCGAGGGAATTCACCTGTAACTAACAAGAATGATAACGTGTTCGATCGAGAGGTTTAGGAACGCTGAAGGCTCTAGGGAATAAAATGAATGACTTTAATTTTGGTCCGATGGTTTGAAATACTCCACACAAACCACAGAAAGCTGCCTCGGAAATCTCGCCCAAAAAGGACGCTAGTAATTCTAAATGGGACTAGGTGATGAAAAACATTAGTTTTGGCGTTAAAGTTTGAGATTCGAGGTGCCAGATCCGCTTGGTCATCAGTGTTACGAGCCACACCCATGTCTAGCTAGAATAGTGTCGATCTGTAGAGAAGAAATGGGTACAAATGATGAAATAATTATCATACCGAGGGAATTCACCGTAACTAACAAGAATGATAACGTGTTCACCGAGAGGTTTAGGAACGCGGAAGGCTCTAGGGAATAAAGATGGAATGACTTCTAATTTTTGGTCCGTATGGTTTGAAATACTTGCACACAAACCACAGAAAGCTGCCTCGGAAATCTCGCCAAAAAGGACGTTAGTAATTCTAAATGGGACTACGATGAAAAACAATAGTTTTGGCAGCAAGTTTGAGATTTGATGGTGCCAGATCCGCTTGGTCATCAGTGTTAGAGCCACACCCATGTCTAGCTAGAATAGTGTGCGCTCAAGCTAGAGAAGAAACGGTGAACAAACTGATTAAAGAATTATCATACCGAGGGAATTCACCAACTAAAAGAATGATAACGGCCGACGGAGCGGTTTTAACAGCCGGAAGGCTCAGGGAATAAAGATGGAATGACTTAATTTTTAGGTCCGTATGGTTTGAAATACTTGCATACAAACCGCACGAAAGCGCTGCCGGAAATCTCGCCCAAAAAGGACCTTAGTAATTCTAAATGGGACTACAGATGAAAACAATAGTTTTGGCGCTAAAGTTTGAGATTCGATGGTGCCAGATCCGCTTTATCAAAGTTACAGCCACACCCATGTCTAGCTAGAATAGTGTGTGCCTGTGGAGAAAGAAATGGGGAACAAACGATGAAATAATTATCATACCGAGGAATTCACCAATAACAAGAATGACAACTTCCAATGGAGAGGTTTAGGAACCCGGAAGCTCTAGGGAATAAAGATGAATGACTTCTAATTTTTTGGTCCGATGGGGAAAATCCACAAAACCACGAAAGCTGCTCCTAGAAATTCGAAAAAGGACGTTTAGTAATTC
>JAHIAM010007784.1:0-10766 GCA_021605205.1 Aegilops longissima | reverse complement strand
TCCCCAAAGGGCTGCCGGTAAGATGGTGCACCCCGCAGGAAGTTAATCTATTCGGATAGCCGTGATCTTTGGAAGGAATTGGAGTTGTACCTTGAGCTTATGACAACTAGAACCGGATACTTGATAAAACACACCTTCCAAGTGCCGACATAACCGGTGGTCGCTTCCGCCAGGGATAAGGAGCAGGGATTGCCGGTAGGATTATTGCTATATGATGTTACTTGGAGGACTTCAGATCGTCCCTCCTACTGCTGTAAGACAGTGTCCGTGTTTAGTCTTCTAAGACTAGCTATCCCCTCTTATTCCGCATTCTCAGCTCACCACCGATATGGCATTTACACATATATCCATGCATATGTAGTGTAGTCCTTGTTTAAGTAGTACTTTTGATGAGTACTCACTTTGCATTGTTTTCCCTTTCCCTACCTATACTCGATTGTCGCAACTGCACGATGGAGCCTGTGAGCCGACGCCACCACCTATGACGACTACTACTCCGGAGGTGCCTACTACTACGCAGCGCCACGACGAACCACGGAGTGACCTAGGAGGATCCTGCAGAGGCCTCGCTCCTTTCGATCCAGATCCCGCTTTGTGCTAGCCATCTTATGGCACCTTGTTTAACTTATGTCCGTCGATATTGTTGCTTCCACGACTTGCCTATGATCGAAAGCACTTGTATTCGAGCCCTCGAGGCCCCTCGGCTTGTATTATGATGCTTGTATGACTTATTTTTATTTGTAGAGTTGTGTTGTGATATCTTCCCGTGAGTCTTGATCTTGATCGCATACATTTGCGCGATGATTAGTGTACGATTGAATCGGGCGCCAAGTTGGTATCGAGCCGATCGCCGAGGAATCCCCTTCCACACTCCTTGGTCAAGTCGAGTCTAGACATTGCAAAACTTTACTAACTTGGCTGTGTGCCTTACGGGCCCACGCCGCCATCGGGTGGTACTAGGATCTTTTACCCCGACCTTTACTCGACTCAACTTCTTCTACTCGGGTTAAACGATTTTACTAACTATCACTAGGATCCCGTGACCGATTCACCCCAAAGTTGATATAGCCTTAGTTGTTTTGAAATTGTATTTGAGCAATTTTCACCGCCATTTGACCTTTGAAACGCCTTTGTTTTCAGATGGAACCCACGAGGCAGGTCGGGCGCCACACGACGGCCATTGGTGCCTCGGGATCACTCATGTGCTAGCGAGATGATGACCTATCCGGGTTATCGCTGGCACCCGAGTACACCGCCTATGAGGAGTACCAGACTATAACCAGAGCAGACGCCATCGCCCACCTCTATTCGGAGTACGAGTCCACTCATCGGCGCACACCGCACATGGTGTTGGAGTGACTATCGATATGGCAGTCCACGATGTCGTTATGCTGCTCGACACGCCTTCGCAGTGAGTATCGAGAGTTGGACACCTCCCTTCGTGCACATTGCTATCGCTCCGATGTTGGTGAGGAGGGTTACTACACGCTGCCTACACCACTCGCACCAGAGAGCTATTCCACCATCGTAACTTTGTTCTCGCATGTTGATGGGCTGGATCGAGCTAACCGAGCTCTTTCGCCACGAGTTGTACATCACCCGCCAAGACCTCTACTGCGCTCGACGCGATGCACCCCTTTGTCCGATCCGGAGAGCGCTGCTCGCGATCTACCCAGCCAGACCGTGATGCCCTGTGGTGTCGGCTGCTGACGTGGAGGCTACTCTCCGACTTGGTCCTTTTCGCCACCTGACGCCGGATTCAGCACTGAGTATCCGCTGCCCTGTGTCACCGACGGGAGGACTATCCACGCCGACTACCAGCTTTCAGTTAAGCTACCTCCGCAGCATCGCTGGGACCGAGGTAGACTTGCTTGTTAGTGTTTGATGTTTCGCCATGAGCTGCGTGTCCGCCTATGATGTAGTAGTCTATGTACGGACTCTATGTATCGCAACTCTATGCATGATTCCTTTGTAAGGTATGCCAACTACTATGTAGTTCCCATCATGCTGCTTTCATTATGCATGTTTCATCATGAATGATTCCTGCTCTTGCTTAATTTCTCAAATGCTGAACTACCTCGTTATATAATAGCAGATGGTTAGGCCAGCAGGTCGTGGTCGGTGCCAACTTTCCACCCCACCGAGTACATGGCTGGTATGATCCAACAGCTCGAGATGAATCGCCACCATGGAGAATATGATGGCTCGCCTCGCCCAATATGCACCAAAGACCCAAACGGAACAACTCGCAGGATTTCATACTCAACCCCAACAGATACCGCAGCTCAACTCAGCCATCGGATGCGATGATCGCCCGTGACATCACCTATGAGATGGAGTCTGCTGATGTAGCCCTCGCCACTATGTCACCTTTGTTTCTTCTTCCCAAGGGACCCGCTCAATGGTGGGACAGCCACCGCGATTCCGCCAGCTTGAACACTCATCACCGCCGACTTCCGCTGCCTTCCGTGCCGCTTCATCCTCAAGGGGTCATGGACCGAAGAAGCGTGAGTTCGCAACCTCACCCAAGGCAACAAGATTTGAAGCTTATCGAGAGTTCTGGACTTGTCTCGCTATGTCAAGAGGACATTGCAACCGATGCACGCAGACAGAGAAGTTCCGGACGGTCTTCGTCGACATCAAGCTCACTTCTAGTGCACGACTTTGCTGATTTCGCCACCTTGGTGAACAAAGCTATCAATGTCGAAACCGGTCTGCAGGAATACCAGAGTTCTAACAGCGAACTGCGACACGGGCTCATCTTCGGCCCGCCCTCAGAAGCGCAAGATATGGATTCCCAACAGCATGTACCATAATGCACCGCTTCAAAGCGTAATCTATACACCTCGCTCCGCCTTACAACTAAGCAGCAAGCTTCCAGCTCCACCACCCCAAGCTCCCTGCTCCCACTCCCAATAATGGCTTATGCTTCAAAGCGACAGCCAGGGCACTGCTATAGAGAATGCAACGTAACCAGAATCAATCGCCTTCCAAAGAGCTGGCCGGAAACAACCAGAACCGCAATAACACCGCAAGTCTTATGGGCAAGCTCAAAGCCAACCACGCTGATCTGAACGGCTCAAGACCAGCCGCCATCGTGATGGGTACACTCGTAAATTCAGATCTGATCTGCTTTATTCGATTCAGAGCATCGATTCATTCATGTCTCAAGACTTTGCATACAAGCACGACGTTAAGTGAAGAGATGAACTCTTCGTAGTGGTAAAACCCCATTGGGACAATGTCAAACCTCCATGGTTGGCGCCGACGCCCCGTGGAAATCAAGGGTTGGAATTTATGCCTCCCCATTATCCTCAAGACGCCTAACATCGACCTCATTTGGGGATGGATTGGTTGAAAGCGATACGGCGCCAATCGCTTGCACCACTAAGACCGCCCATCTCCGCACACCTTCCGATGAAATCAAGTTACAATGCTCGCCTGTTCAAGATGCCGAGGCAAGGCTCTATGCATTGAATGCATTGAACGCCGCACCTCGAGGGAATTGAAAACATTCCTGCTGCTTATGATTTCCAAGACGGACTTCTCAAGAACTTCCAGTGATTCCTCGCTAGAGCTGTCGAATTGCCATCGACTTGAAACCAGTGCACCACTCCTATAGCTGTTGCCCCTACAAGATGCCGCCGATGAACTCCTTGAGCTAAAGGAGGAAATCGACAAATCTCTTCAAAGCGTTCATTCGACCCAAGTTGCTCACTTGGGGAGCACCTTCTTTGTCAAGAAGAAGGATGGGACAAACCGATTGGTCCAAGACTACCGGCCCATAAATCAAGCTACCATTCGAATAAGTATCCTCTTCCGGATCAATGATCTTTATGATCAACTGGCTGGTTCGCCGTTGTTCTCAAACTCGACTTGAGGTTGGGTTACCACCAGATCCGTGTTCGTGAGGAGGATATCCCCAAGACCGCATTTGTGACTCGTTATGGTTCATACGAGTACACCGCCATGTCTTTCGCTTAACCAATGCCCAGCCACCTTCTCTCGCCGATGAACTATATATTCATGGATTACCTCGACAAGTTCGTCGTGGTTTATCCGGATGATATCCTGATCTTTTCCAAGAATGAAGAAGAACATGTCAACATCTTCGCCTTGTGCCGAAAAGCTACGAGAGCATCAACTCTATGCCAAGTTCTCCAAATGTGAATTTGCTTCCAAGTAACCTATCTCGGCATGTCATTTCTAAGGATGGTATTGCGCCAACCCCGAAAGAGTTCAAGCTATTCTCGATTGACCTCCAAGAACGCTAAGTAGAAGTTTTTCGTCTCGCCACTATTGCCGCCGATTGTCGAGAACTTCTCCAAGATTGCCAGCCTCCGACTAACCTGTTGTATAAGGGCGCCAAATTCCAATGGATGATAAGTGTCGAAAGTTTCAGCACTCAAAGACAAGTTGACGCCGCCCCAGGCTAGCTCCTCCCGACACTAAGAAGGACTTCACATTTATCGCGACGATCTCGCAAGGTTTAGGCGGTGTCCTAATGCAAGAGCGCAAGTGGTTGCTTATGCCTCTCGACAGCCATGCCTCACGAAGAGAACTACCCAGTTCACGACCTCAACTTGTTGCGTCATTCATGCGCTAAAGCAGGGCGACATTACCTCTCGGTAATCGCTATAGATCTACACCACCACCAAAGTCTGAAGTATCTGCTACTCACCAGACCTGAACCTCCGCACAGAGATGGATGGAGACCTGCTAGATTTTGATTTGGGTATTCCTATACGCCGTGCAAGGCTAATGTAATGGCTGATGCCTTGAGCCGCAAGTCTTATCAAGAACCACCTTCAGGTTCACAAAGTTCAACCCCACTTGTTGAAGAATTCAGAAGCTGAACCTCCATATTGTTCCTCCGTGCACTTCCCCTCCTCCGAGTTCAAAGATGAATCTCGTGTTGTTCCCAGTGGTTCCTCTATACCCGGCTGTTGAACCCGATCTCGTGGCACCATAAAGACAATGCAGGATTTGACTCAAGTCTACAAGCTTAAACAAGACATCAGAAAGGAAATCCTCATCCTTCACTATTGCCGATGATGGCGCTTTGTACTTCAAAGGCCGCTTAGTGGTGCCGTAAGAAGGAAAACCTGAATATGACTCGAAGGTTATGAAAGAAGCTCATGATACGCCTCTATGTATCCATCCCGCAGTACAAAGATGTATCAAGACATTCGCCGAGATTCTCGTGGTCTAATATGAAGCAAGACATTGCTCGCTATGTTTCGAGTGTGACGCTTGCCGTCAGATCAAAGCAGAACATCAAAGGCCCGCTGAACTCGCAACCTATCTCTATTCCCGAATGGAAATGGGACCATGTTGAAATGGACTTGCCACCGGATTTCCCAAATCGCAGAAAGGTAATGATGTTATTCTTGTCGCCATTGACCGCCTCTAAAGTTGCACATTTTCTGCGGTCAAAGAAACGATCATCGCTAGCCGCTTGCAACGCCTATATGTCCGAATTGTTTCACTTCACGGTATTCCACCGTTATCGCCTCGACCGGGCAGCTTATTCACTTCAAGATTCTGGCAAGTTTTCAAGAAGCTATGGGGACTCATTTATCTTTCAAGATCGCTTTCATCCGCATACAAGGGCAAGTTGAACGTGTCAACCAAATTCTCAAGACATGCTTCGAGCTTGTGTCGCTTCTTCGCAAGAAATGGAGGAATCTTCCCGATGCTGAGTTCTCTTATAATAATAGCTATCAAGCTTAGTCCAAGATGGCCCTTCAAGTGTTATATGGACGAAAGTGCCAACCCTCCGAATGGTCGAAATGGGAACGCCCACTCTTCGTCCGGATATTATCCAACATGCCAAGAACAAGTCCGCATTATTCGCGAGAATCTCAAGACGCCACGGCCAAAAGAGTAATTATGACCGCATCACAAAGACATGGTCTATCAACCGGCGAAAAGGCCTATCTTCGCTACACCAATGAAGGGTGCTCACCGCCGGATCAAGGGCGTTAGCTCGCTATATTGGCCCTTTCACTATTCCGAAAGGCGGAAAAGGGCTTATCAACCGAGCTCTCTAACCTTTCTCGTGTTCACGATGTGTTCCACGGTCCCAACTCCGACGCCGCTTCAAGGACCCAATCCGGCAAGGATTCGCGAAGTGCTCAATTGCAACAGACTTCTCCTATAAAGAGCATCCGCTCCGCATTTCACCGTTGAACGCCAGACACGCCGAAGGCGATCGTTCTCCAAAGTCCGGTCGAATCACTCAAGACGGGTTACTCGGGAATGCAGATCGCTTTAGATGAATACCCCGACTCTTTCCTTCTCCTCCTAAATCTCGACGAGATTTCTTGTAGTGGAGGAGATTTGTAACACCGGATGGTTATGCAACAGTGATCACCTCGCATCGTGCAAACCTCTTTGATTCGAACCCGCTTCTAAAACAAAAAACCAAACTAAAACAAACGATAAAAAGTTTCAAAACAAATTTAAATGTTCGGGGTTGTCTAAAATAGCTAACCTAATTATGGTGGGGTGCACTAATTTTGGTAAAATGCTTTGGCATTTTAAATAAAATAAAAACAGAAAAGAAAAATTAATAAAAAGAAAAAGAAAGACAAAACAAGGGGAGGGAAAACACCCTGCCCACCGGCCCTCCCCACCGGCCCTCACTCGCCCATCTCCTTTCCCCTCGGCTGGCCCATCGCCCAACACTGCCACATACCTCACCCCACGCAGCAACCCTAGCCGCCCACTCTCCTCCTCTCGCTTCACCCTCTCCTCTGGGATCTGATCAAGTGAGAACTCCCCGACCGAGCTACCCCCGCGCCCACTGGTCTCGGCGGCCACGGGCCCGCCACCCCCCCTGCCCTCCTCCCCGCCACCACTGAGCCCTCCTTCCTCCACATTTTCTTTAGCACGAAGGACACACTTGGCCGATCCCGACTTCTCCGCCTCCTCACGCCCGGCGAGCTGCCGCCTCTCGCTGGCCACCGCCTTCACCGAGGCTGCTTAGAACTCCCACGGCGTGAGCCTGGCCACTTCTGTTCCCTCTCTTCCCTCTGCCGACGATGCTGCCACTGCCACCGTGATCGCCTCCGCCCCCTCCTCCCAAAGACGTCTGCTGCTGCTTGCCGCTGCCACGCCTGACCTCTGCCTTCTCGGCCGCCTCGGCGCCGTTGCCGGTCTGACCCCATCGCCACCCCTGCCTCTCCTCCCCACCCTCGCTCCCGCCAGTCCGAGACCACGGACCAATCTGGGCGCCCGGCTCCCTCCTCAACCCTGAATCCCTTGTCATCGCCTTTGTTCTCTCCTCCCGAACCCTCATGACGACGCTGCCGCCTGGACGCGAACCGTCACGGGCGCCTCTTCCCGCCGACCACCGAACCTCTCACTGCTTCTCTGCCATCTCGCTAAGTGCTACAAGAGAGGCTCACCGAGCTTCCTCCGCCCGCGGCCATGTGAGACCGCCTGCCTACCTGGCCTGGTCGCCGAATCGGGTGGTCTCAATTAGGTCTGCTTAGCCTCTATGGCGTGCCGGCCCTGCAGCCCGGCCGGATCGACCGCCCAGGCCATTTTACATGCGGCCCTCGCGCCTAACGCTTTATAAAAAAGAAAAAGGGTATAAAACAAAATGAAATTAAATTAAACTAATTAATCTAATTATCAACAATTAATTAACCATTAAGTACTTAATTAATCTAATTAATTTCTGACTAATTAACCCTAATCATTAATTAACTTAATTAAGTAAATGTTAATTAAACTGATTAGGGTAATTAGTCTTTAGTGAATGACATGCGGACCCATTGTCAGTGGTTGACTCAGTCAACCTCGTTGTCTCGATGATCGCCAGCATGACATCATGCCGATGTCATAAATGCATTTTCAAAATTAATTAAATAATTAATAAAATCCAGAAATTAATAAAATCTTTTAAAATTATATCTTTTAATCCGTAAACCGGATTAAAATATTTTCAACATGAAAGTTGCTCGTAACGCATTTGGAGACGAATCCTGATAACGGCAGCACCGCTTTGTCCACCACACACCTCTAACCTATCGAACTCTGCAAACTTTCCTCTCCGGTTCATCTCGTCTCGACAGACGTCCTGAATCGGAAAACTTCCCCGATGTTTTCCCCTAACCAAGCACTCCCTCTTACCACGCTAGGGCACGCCTAGCATCGCTTCTTGTCATGTCATGCATCGATATGCACCTGTTTACTTTGTATTCATTGTTTTTCCCCTCTCCTGTAGACTACGAGACCGACGCCAAACTGGCCAGCCTCGACCACGGTGTTGATTTAATTTCTCTCTTGCCAGAGCAACCAGGTAAGCCCCCTTGATCACCAGATATTTCCTACTTTCTCTCTATACTCATGTGTATTAGAGTAGTATAGCATGTTATCGCTTTCAGATACTCCTATACCGCTGCATAGCTTCCCCAGTATTTCAAGTTGTTACCTTTTACCGCAATCCTATATGCTTAGTATAGGATGCTAGTACATTCATCGCAGGTCCTACATTCTTGTCCGTCTGGCCGCGTTATATTGATCGGGCCGTGATCACTCGGGAGGTGATCACGGGTTTATACTATATACTTATACATGATACATGTGGAGACTAAAGTCGGGTCGGCCGATGGAGCACCGCCAGTGGATCTTTGAGGTGGAGCGCAGGCAGGTTGAGACCATTTAGAGAGAGAGGTGGGTCACCTGTTCGGGCGCTCATGGTTACTTAACACGCTTTAACGAGGTCTTGGTATTTGATCTGGGCTACATACGAAGAGCTTATACGCACTCAACCATCTACGCTGAGTAGTTAGGGTATCCCGGCCGTTGTGGTATCGATTAAGTATTTCGTGACGTCACGATGTGAGGCCGTGCTGGCACGGATTGGATCGAACGCCTGATGGGCCAGGTCTGCTTCCGTCACAGACGCAATGTATGGGTGTGCTCAGGCGCATGGCCCTGCACTGCTGCGCTTAGGTTTAGACCGTGTTGGCCTCTCACAGTTTCAGGTGGGCTGGGCATGCGCGTATTGATCTTACGCTGCGGCATGACCCCGGAAGTGTAATGTCCCGCCAAATGAGATCAAGCTACTGGGTAAGATGGTAGCACCTCGCAGGGGAAGTTAATCTATTCGGATAGCAGTGATCTTCGGTAATGGTGATCACTTGAGTTGTACCTGAGCTTATGACAACTAGAACCGGATACTTGATAAAACACACCCTTCCAAGTGCCGAGCACAACCGTGGTCGCCTCGGCCTTTGTGGATAAGAGAGTGGATTGCCGGGTAGGATTATTGCTATATGATGTTACTTGGAGGACTTTAGTCGTCCCTCCCAATTGCTGTGCAGATAGTGTCTGCCGTGTAGTCTTGTTAAGACTAGCTATCCCCCTCTTATTCGCATTCTGCGCTCAGTCCACCGATATGCGCATTTACACATATATCCATGCATATGTAGTGTAGTTTCCTTGCTCATGTAGTACTTTGGATGAGTACTCACGTTGCATTGTTTTCCTTCCCTCTACCTATACCTCGACAAGGCAACCAGACGATGGAGCCCAGGAGCAGACGCCACCACCATGATTTAACTACTACCGAGGTGCCCATTACTACGCAGCAGCCCGGGACGACGCACTGGAGTGACCTAGGAGGATCCTGTGAGGCTCGCTCCTCTTCGACCGATCCCGCTTGTGCTAGCCATCTTATGGCACCTTGTTTAACTTATGTCTGTAGATTGATATTGTTGCTCCACGACTCGCTCTATGATCGAAAGCACTTGTATTCGAGCCCTCGAGGCCCCCGGCTTGTATTATGATGCTTGTATGACTTATTTTATTTGTAGAGTTGTGTTGTGATATCTTCCCGTGAGTCTTGATCTTGATCGCATACATTTATGCATGATTAGTGTACGATTGAATCGGGCACAAGTTGGTATCGAGCCACTCAGGGAATCCCCTTCCACACTCCTTGGCAAGTCGAGTCTAGACATTGCAAAACTTTACTAACTTGGCTGTGTGCCTTACGGCCCACGCCGCCATCGGGTGGTACTAGGATCTTTTACCTCGACCTTTACTCGGGACTCGAACTCTCTTCTACTCGGATAAACGATTTTACTAACTATCACTAGGATCCCGTGACCGATTCACCCCAAAGTTGACATAGCCTTAGTTGTTCTTGAAATTGTATTTGAGCAATTTCCTCACCGCATTTGACTCCTTTGAAACGCCTTTTGTTTTCAGATGGAACCCACGAGGCAGGTCGGCGCCACACGACGCCATTGGTGCTCGATCACCTCGGCTAGCAGAGATGATGACCTATCCGGTTATCGCGCACCCCGAGTACACCGCCTATGAGGAGTACCAGATTATAACCAGAGCAGTATCCGCCATCGTCCACCTCTATTCTCGAGTACGAGTCCACCATCGTGCGCACACCGCACATGGTGTTGGAGTGACTATCGATATGGCAGTCCACGATGTGCTTATGCTGCTCATTCGCCTTCGCGCAGTAGTATCGAGAGTTGGACACCTCCCCTTCGTGCACATTGCTATCGCGTCGATGTTGTTGAGGAGGGTTACTACACCCTGCTTACACCATCGCTACCAGAGAGCCATTCCACCATCGTAACTTTGTTCGCATGTCGATGGGCTGGATCGAGCTAACCGAGTCTTCCACGAGTTGTACATCACCCGTCAAGACTCTACTGCGTTCGACGCTGATGCACCTTTGTCCGTCCGAGAGCGCTGCTCGCGATCTACCCAGCCAGACCGGATGCCCT
>JAHIAM010007782.1:0-17026 GCA_021605205.1 Aegilops longissima | reverse complement strand
AACAACATACGTTGTTCCCTTTGTCATCAGTATGTTACTTCCGAGATTCGATCGCTGGTATCCAATACCTAGTTTAATCTCGCTATCGAAAGTCTCTTTACTCGCTCCGTAATACATCATCTCACAACTAACTCTTTAGTTGCAATGTTTGCAAGGCTTTATGTGATGTGTATTACCGAGAAGGCCTAGAGATACCTCTCCGAAATCGGAGTGACAAAACCTAATCTCGAAATACGCCAACCCAACAAGTACCTTTGGAGACACCTCGAGTACTCCTTTATAATCACCAAGCTTACGCCAGGACGCTGGTAGTACCTAAAGTGTTCCTCCGTAAACGGAGTTGCATAATCTCATAGTTACAGAACATGTATGGGTCATGAAGAAAGCATTAACATACTAAACGATCAAGTGTTAAGCTAACGGAATGGGTCATGTCAATCAGATCATTCAACTAATGATGTGACCTTGTTAATCAAACAACAACTCCTTGTTCATGGTTAGGAAACATAACCATCTTTGATTAACAAGCTAGTCAAGTAGAGGCATACTAGTGACATACCTGCTTGTCATATATTCACACATGTATTATGTTTCCCGTTAATACAATTCTAGCATGAATAATAAACATTTATCATGATATAAGGAAATAAATAATAATAACTTATTATTGCCTCTAGGGCATATTTCCTTCAGCCTCCCACTTGCACTAGAGTCAATAATCTAGATTACAAAGTAATGATCCTTACACCCATGGAGTCTTGGTGCCGATCATGTTTTGCTCGTGGAAGAGGCTTAGTCAACTGGTCCGCAAATATTCAGATCCGTATGTATTTTGTAAATCTCTATGTCTCCCACTTGACTTGGTCCCAATGGAATTGAAGGCCTCTTGATGTGTTTGGTCCTCTTGTGAAATCTGGATTCTTTGCCAAGGCAATTGCACCAAGATTGTCACAGAAGATCTTCATCGGTCCCGATGCACTAGGTATGACACCTAGATCGGAAATGAACTCTTTCATCCAGATCCTTCATTTGCCGCTCAAGCAGCTATGTACTCCGCTTCACATGTAGATCCCGCCACGACGCTTTGTTTAGAACTGCACCAACCGACTACCCAACCGCTTAATAAAAACACGATCCGGTTTGCATTTAGAATCGTCCCGATCAAAGGTCAAAGCTTGCATCGACGTAACCATTTACGCATCAGCTCTTTGTCACCCATATACGAGAAACATATCCTTAGTCCTTTCGTGTATTTCAGATGTTCTTGATCGCTGTCCAAAGGATCCACTCGATTACTTTGGTACTTTTCCCGCTTTTACAGCTTACATACGCCAGTCCGTACACAAGATTGCATACATGATAGAGCCTATGGCTGAAGCATAGGGAACATCTTTCATTTTCTCTCTATCTTCATTGTGGTCGGGCATTGAGTCCGACTCAATCTTACACCTTGTAAACACAGTAAAAACCTTTCTTTGCCTCGATCCATTTTGAACCTTTTCAAAACTTTATCAAGGTATGTGCTTTGTGAAAGTCCAATCAAGCGCCTTGATCTATCTCTATAGATCTTGATGCCTAATATGTAAGCAGCTTCACCGAGGTCTTTCATTGAAAAACTTTTATTCAAGTATCCTTTATGCTATCCAGAATTCTATATCATTTCCAATCAATAATATGTCGTCCACATATAATATTAGAAATGCCACAGAGCTCCCACTCACTTTCTTGTAAATACAAAGCCTCCAAAAGTCCTGTGATAAACCCATATGCTTTGATCACACTATCAAAGCGCTTATTCCAACTCCGAGAGGCTTGCACCGCACTATAAATTGATCGTTGAGCTTGCACACTTTGTTAGCACCTTTGGATCGACAAACCTTCTGGTTGTATCATATACAACTCTTCTTCTAGAAATCCATTCAAGAATGCAGTTTTACATCCATTTGCCAAATTTCATAATCATAAATGCGGCAATTGCTAACATGATTCGGACGGATTTAAGCATCGCTACGGGTGAGAAAGTCTCATCAGAGTCAACCCTTGAACTTGTCGAAAACCTTTTGCAACAAGTCGAGCTTTGTAGACAGCTATATTACCATCGCCACGCCTCTTCTTAAAAATCCATTTATTCTCAATAGCTTGCCGATCATCTGCAAGTCTACCAAAGTCCATACTTTGTTCTCACACATGGATCTCATCTCAGATTTCATGGCTTCAAGCCATTTTATGAATCTGGGCTCACCATCGCTTCTTCATAGTTCGAGGTTCATCATGATCTAGTAGCATGACTTCCAGTAATAGGATTACCGTATCACTCAAAAGCGGATTTTGTTCGTCGATCTCACTAAGTTCAAGGACAACTTGATCTGAAGTTTCATGATCTTTATCATTATCTTCCTCACTAATCGGTGTAGGTGTTACGTAAACTGATTTGTGACGTAACTACTTTCCAATAAGGAGCTGGTACTATTACCTCATCAAGTTCCACTTTCCTCCCACTCACTTCTTTCGAGAGAAACTCCTTCTCTAGAAAGGATCCATTTTAGCAACGAATGTTTTGCCTTCGGATCTGGGATAGAAGGTGTACCCAATTGTCTCCTTTGGGTATCCTATGAAGACACATTTTTCCGATTTGGGTTCAAGCTTATCAAAGTTGAAGTTTCTTCACATAAGCATCGCGAACCCCAAACTTTCGTAGAACGCACAACTTTGGTTTCTTGCTAAACCATAGTTCATAAGGCGCCGTCCTCAACGGATTTTGACGGTGTCCTATTTAACGTGAATGCGGCCGCCTCAAGAGCATAACCCCAAAATGATAGCGGTAAATCAGTAAGAGATATCATAGATCGCACCATATCCAAAGAAAGTGCGACACGACGCTCGACACACCATTGCGCCGTGGTGTTCCGGTATGGAGTTGCTAAACTATTCCGCTTTTGTTTCAAATGTAGACCAAACTCAGAACTCAAATATTCGCCTCCACGATCAGATCAGAAACTTTATTTTCTTATTACGATGATTTTCAACTTCACTCAAATTCTTTGAACTTTTCAAATGTTTCAGACTTATGTTTCATTAAGTAGATATACCCATATCTGCTCAAATCATCCGTGAAGGTGAGAAAATAACGATATCCGCCATTTAGCTTCAACATTCATTGACCACATACATCCGTATGTATGATTTCCAATAAATCTGCTGTTTCCATAGTACCGAGAATGGTGTTTTAATCATCTTGCCCATGAGGCACGGTTCGAAGTGCCAAGTGATTCATAATCAAGTGACTCCAAAAGTCCATCAAGATGGAGTTTCTTCATGCTGCTTATAATCGATATGACCTAAACGCAAAGCCTACAAATAAGTTGCACTATCATTATCAACTCAGCATCTTTTGGTTTCAACATTATGAATATGTGTATCACTACTATCGAGATTCATTAAAATAGACCACTCTTCAAGGGTGCATGACCATAAAAGATATTATTCATATAAATAGAACAACCATTATTCTCTCGATTTAATGAATAACCGCCTCGCATCAAACAAGATCCAGATATAATGTTCATGCTCAACGCCGCACCAAATAACAATTATTCAGGTCTAAAACTAATCTCAAGGTAGATGTAGAGGTAGCGGTCGATCGCGATCACATCGATTTTGGAACCGCTTTCCCACGCCAGCATCGTCACCTCGCCCTTTGCCGTTGTTCGCTATCCGTAGTTCCTGCTTCGAAGTTGCAAATATTAGCAATGTATCCAGATTAAATACCTGTGTACCATCATGAGCTCTAGTAAGGTACACATCAATAACAAGTATATCACATATACCTTTGTTCACTTTGCCATCCTTCTTATCCGCCAAATACTTGGGGCAGTTCCTTCTCAAAGGACTAGTCCGCTAGCAGAGAAGCACTCAGCCTGTGCTTAGGTCCGCATTTCTGGGTTTCTCTCCCGATCGCAAGAACTTGTTTGCTGTTCTTCTTGAAGTTCCCTTCTTCTTCCCTTTGCCTTTCTTCTTGAAACTAGTGGTCTTATTGACCATCAACACTTGATGCTCCTTTTTGATTTCTACCTCCGCAGCTTTTTAGCATTGCTAAGAGCTCTGCATAGTCTTTACTAACCCTTGCATATTATAGTTCATCACGAAGCCTTTGTAGCTTGGTGGCAGTGATTGAAGAATTTCGTTAATGACACAATCATCCGGAAGATTAACTCCAGCTTGATTCAAGTGATTGTAATACCCTGACATTTTGAGTATGTGCTCACCGATGAACTATTTCTCCATCTTGCAGCTATAGAACTTATTGGAGACTTCACATCTCTCAATCCCGCATTCTGTTGAAATATCAACTTCAACTCCCGAACATCTCATATGCTCCATGACGCTCAAAACGCCGTTGAAGACCCGGTTCTAAGCCGTAGCATGGCACACTGAACTATAGAGTAGTCATCGCTCGCTTTACGACGCTCACAACTTCGCTCAAGATCTCGCAGCAGGTTCGCCACCAATGGGTGCTTCCAGACGTAACTTTTCTGCGGCAGCAATGAGGATTATCTCTCAAAGATGACCCAAGTCCGTAATTGCTACCATCATCTTTCAACTTTGCTTTCAAGGAACGCATTAAAATTCAACGGAACAACAGCACGAGCCATCTATCTACAAAGAAACATAGACAAGCAAAATACTATCAGTACTAAGTTCATGATAAATTTAAGTTCAATTAATCATATTATTAAAGAACTCCCACTTAGATGATACATCTCTCTAGTTATCTAAGTGATCACGTGATCCAAATCAACTAAACCATAAACCATCATCACGTGAGATGGAGTAGTTTTCAATGGTGAACATCTTATGTTGATCATATCTCGCTATATGATTCACGCTCGACCTTTCGGTCTCCGTGTTCCGAGGCCATATCTCAGATATGCTAGGCTCGCCAAGTATAACCCGAGTATTCTTATGTGCAAAACTGGCTTGCACCCGCTGTAGATGGACGAGAGCTTATCACACCCGATCATCACGGGTGTCTCTAACGATTTAACTTTGGCAACGGTGCATACTCAGGAGAACACTACTTGATAATTTTAGTGAGAGATCATCTTATAATGCTACCGCTAATCAAAGCAAGATAAGATGCATAAAGGATAAACATCACATGCAATCAATATAAGTGATATGATATGGCCATCATCATCTTGTGCTTGTGATTCCATCTCCGGCACCGCCATGATCACCATCGCCACCGGCGCCGACACCTTGATCTCCATCGTAGTATCGTTGTCGCCTCGCCAACTATTGCTTCTACGTACTATCGCTACCGCTTAGTGATAAAGTAAAGCAATTACATGGCGCTTGCATTTCATACAATAAAGCGACAAACCATATGGCTTCGCCAGCCAAGCCGATAACTCGTTACAAAACATGATCATCTCATACAATAAAATATAGCATCACGCCTTGACCATATCACATCACAACATGCCCCGCAAAAACAAGTTAGACGCCCTCTACTTTGTTGTTGCAAGTTTTACGTGGCTGCTACGGGCTGAGCAAGAACCGTTTACCACGCATCAAAACTACAACGACATTTCACAATAGACTCCGCTTTAACCTTCTCAAGGACCGGGCGAGCCACACCTTGTTCAACTAAAGTGAGAGAGACAGACACCCGCCACCACCTTTAAGCAACGAAAGTGCTCACAGCGGTGAAACCAGTCTCACAGAAGCGCACGCTGAATGTCGGTCCGGCCGCCCATCTCACAATACCGCTGAACCAAAGTATGACATGTCGGTAGGTAGTATGACTTGTATCGCCCACAACTCACTTGTGTTCTACTGCTGCATATGACATCAACGATAAAACCAGGCCTCGATGCCACTGCTGGGTAACGAGTAATTTCAAAAATTTTCCTACGATCACGCAAGACCATGGTGATGGCATAGCAACGAGAGGGAGAGGTTCGCCCACGCACTGTGAGACCGAAAGCGAAGCGCTATATTAACGCTGTTGATGTAGTCGACGCCTTCACGATCCGACCGATCCAAGCACTGCTATCTGCACCTCCCAGTTCTTGGCACACGCTCAGCTCGATGACGCATCCCCGAGCTCCGATCCAGCAAAGCTGCAGAAGGAGTTCCACAAGACGACGGCGCAGGACGATCTTGATGATTCCACCGCCGCAGGCTTCACTTTAAGCACCGCCACAATATAACCGAGGTGGAATATGGTGGAGGGGCACCGACACTGCTAAGGAACCATCCGTAGATCAACTTGTGTGTCTTAGGGTGCCCCCTGCCTCGTGAGCATAAAGGAGCAAGGGGAGGCCGCCAGCCTTGGGCGACTACCAGTGAGGGGGAGTCCTCTCCCAGTAGGAGTAGGACTCCCTTCCTAGTCCTACTAGGAAGAAGGAAGGGAAGGAAAGAGAGGGAGAGAGAGAGAAAGGGGCCGCGCCCTCCTAGTCCAATTCGACTCCCATGGAGGGGGGCGCACCACCCTGGTGCAGCCCTCTCTCCCTCTTGGCCCAATAAGGCCCATAACTTCCCCGGGTTCCAGAACCCTCCCAGACCACGTTTTCCTCCGAAACTTCCGAACCTTCCGTGTCCGAATATAACCATCCAATATATCAATCTTTATGTCTCGACCATTTCGAGACTCCTCGTCATGTCCGTGATCACATCCGGGACTCAACTCTTCTTCGTACATCAAAATACATAAACTCATAATAACCGCCATTGAAACCTTGCGCATGGACCCTACCGTTCGAGAACTATGTAGACATGACCTAGAACTATTCTCGTCAATAACCAATAGCGGAACCCGGATGCTCATATTGGTTCCTACATATTCTACGAAGATCTTTATCGGTCAAACCAGACATAACAACATGCGCTGTTCCCTTTGTCATCGGTATGTTACTTTCCGAGATTCGATCATCGGTATCCAATACCTAGTTTAATCTCGCATCGGAAAGTCTCTTTACTCGTCCGTAATACATCATCTCACAACTAACTAATTTAGTTGCAATGCTTGCAAGGCTTTATGTGATGTGTATTAATGAGAAGGCCTAGAGATACCTCTCCCACAATCGGAGTGACAAAACCTAATCTCTAAATACGCCAACCCAACAAGTACCTTTGAGACACCTGTAGTACTTTATAATCACCCAATTATTGCCAGACGCTTGGTAGTACCTAAAGTGTTCCTCCGTAAACGGAGTTGCATAATCTCATAGTTAAGTGAACATGTATGGGTCATGAAGAAAGCATTAACATACTAAACGATCAAGAGTTAAGCTAACGGAATGGGTCATGTCAATCAGATCATTCAACTATGATGTGACCTTGTTAATCAAACAACAACTCTTGTTCATGGTTAGGAAACATAACCATCTTTGATTAACAAGCTAGTCAAGTAGAGGCATACTAGTGACATACTTGCTTGTCTATATATTCACACATGTATTATGTTTCCGTTAATACAATTCTAGCATGAATAATAAACATTTATCATGATATAAGGAAATAAATAATAACTTTATTATTGCCTCTAGGGCATATTTCCTTCAACCAGCATCGGAAGAACTCTTCGGCAAGTCTAAAAAATGGTCCAAGAACTCCATACTTGGTTGTTTAGCATAGTTTGGGTTTCCAACTTAGCCTGATAAAAAGCGTTTACTACCCACAATCTCCCTAGCTATTTGGACCTCCCTCACTTGGCTGCTCGATTCATACCGCTGCCTCGCCTCCTCAGAAGGCTCTGCTAGGAACGAAAGGCAGAAATTCAAAATCTTCCTACGGTCACCAAGATCTATCTAAGAAGAAACCAGCAACCAGGGAAGGAGAGTGCATCTACATACCCTTGTAGATCGCTAAGCTTTCAAGCTGTCAAGAGAACGGGGTTGAAGGAGTCGCATTTGGCTGCGGATCCAAATCACTGTAGAGATCCTAGTGCCGAACGGACGGCACCTCCGCTGCTCAACACACATACAGCTCCCGTGACGCCTCCCACGCCTTGATCCAGCAAGGAGAGAGGGAGAGGTTGAGGAAGACTCCATCCAGCAGAAGAAGACAACAACAAGGCAGGGTGATGAAGGAGCGTGGTAATCCAGCAGGGCTTCGCCAAGCACCGCAAGAGAGGAGACTCGAGAGAGGTAGGGCTGCGCCAAGAGGGAGAGGTTCTCGTGGTGTTGGGCAAACCCCTAGACCTCAAGTATTTATAGGGGGAGGGAGGGGCTGCTTGTTGGGGAACGCTAAGAAAATTAAAAATTTCCTACGGTTTCACCAAGATTCATCTATGAGTTCATCTAAGCAACGAGTCAAGGGAATGAGTTTGCATCTACATACCACTTGTAGATCGAAAAGGAAGCTGCTCAAGGGATGGTGATGATGGAGTCGCACTCTGATCACTGATGACCAAAGTGTTGAACGGACAGCACCGCCAAGCTCAACACACATATGTCGGCATGGACGACATCTCCTCCGCCTTGATCCAGCAAGGACGAAGGAGAGGTTGAGGAAGATTGCTCCAACGCAGCACGACGGCAGTGGTGTTGTTGGTGCAGCAGATCTCGGCTGTGGTTTCGCCAAGCCTCATTTAGAGAGGAGAGAGGTGTTGGGAGGGAGGGCTGCGCCTTAACTTCAGGTCCACAGCCCTCCCCACACCACTTTATTTATAGGGGAAGGAGAGAGAATGCCCCTCTAGATGGCATCTAGAGGGGGCGGCGGCCAAGGGAGGGGGTGGCTTGCCCCAAGCAGGCGGGCGCCTCTAGGGTTCCCCAACCCCAGGCGAAGGGCCAAGGGGTGCGCCTAGCCCACCAGGCTGGCTCCTTCCCCACGCAGCCCATGGCTCCCCCCGGAGGGGTGGCTCCTCCCGGTGGACCTCCTGAACCCTTTCCGGGCCCCAGATAATACCGATATGCCCCAAACTTTTCCCTGTCCGCTTGACAACTTCCCATATATAAATCTTTACCTCCGGACTCCTTCCGAACTCCTCGTGACGTCCGGATCTCATCCGGATCTAACAACATTCGTAATCACATACAAGTCTTCCTAAAAACCTAAAGGCCACCGAACCTTGTGTAGATTCCCACGTTCGGAGACATGCGTACATGACCGAGATGCTTCGTGTCAATAACCAACAATGGATCTGGATACCCATGTTGGTCTCTACATGCTCCTCGATGATGTCATCTGATGAACCACGATGTCGAGGATTCAAGCAACCTCGATACTATTCCTTTTGTCACCGGTATGTTACTTGCCCGAGACTCGATCGCTTGTGATCCCAATACCCTCGCTCAATCAATGCTACCGCAAGTCACTTTACTCATACAGAATAATGATGATCCTGACCGAAACTTGGTCACTTTGAGCTCATTATGATGATGCACTACCGAGTGGGCCCAAAGGATACCTCTCCTCACGGAGGGACAAATCCTCGCCTCGATCCGTAGTCAACCCAATGCACACTTTCAAGATAATTGTAGTGCACCTTTATAGTCACCCAAGCATGCCAGTGACGCTTGGTACACCCAAAGCACTCCTACCAAGATCCGGGAGTTACACGATCTCATGGTCTAAGGAAGAGATACTTGACATTGGAAAAGCTCTAGCAAAACGAACCATACGATCTTGTGCTATGCTTAGGATTGTCTTGTCCATCACGCCATTCTCCTAATGACGTGATCCCGCTGTCAATGACATCCGATGTCCATAGTCGAAACCATGACTATCTGCTGACCAACAAGCTAGTCAACTAGAGGCTCACCAGGACGACAGGTCTATGTATTCACACGTATTACGATTTCGGATAATACAATTATAGCATGAATAAAAGACAATTATCATGAACAAGGAAATATAATAATAATGCTTTATTATTGCCTCTAGGCATATTTCCAATAGTCTCCCACTTGCACTAGAGTCAATAATCTAGTTACATTGTGATGAATCGAACACCATAGAGTTCCGTGTTGATCATGTTTTGCCCACTAAGAGAAGTTTAGTCAACGGATCTCGCGACATTCAGATCCGTATGCACTTTGCTAAATTTCTATGTCTCCATCCTAACATTTTCACGGATGGAGTTGAAGCGACGCTTGATGTGCCTCGGTCTTCTTGTGAAACCTGGCCTTGGCAAGTGCAATAGCTCCAAGGCATGTCACAGAAGAGTTTGATCGCCCGACGCATTGGGTATGACTCCTAGGTCGGTGATGAATTCCTTCATCCAAATTGCTTCATGCCGCCTCCCGAGGCTGCCATGTACTCCGCTCACATGTAGATCCCGCCACGACGCTCGCTTGCAACTGCATTCCAGCTTACTACTCCACCATTCAACATATACACGATCCGGTTTGTGACTTAGAGTCATCTGATCTGTCGGGCTTGAAGGCCGACGTGAACCTTTTACGACGAGCCCTTCGTCACCTCCATAAACGAGAAACATGTCCTTGTCCTTTTCAGTACTTCAGTGATATTCTTGATCGTTGTCAGTGTTCCTGTCGGATTACTTTGGTACCTTCCTACCAAACTTACGGCAAGGTTTACATCAGGTCCGGCACACAGATGGCATACATAATAGATCCTATGGCTGAAGCATAGGGGATGACACTCATCTCTTTCTTTATCTTTTGTCATGGTCGGGCATTGAGCCGAGCTCAATCTCACACCTTGCAATACAGGAAAGAACCCTTCTTGACTGATCCATTTTGAACTTCTTCAAAATCTTATCAAGGTATGTGCTTTAGAAAGACCTATGAGGCGCCTCGATCTATCTCTATAGATCTTGATGCCTAATATATAAGCAGCTTCTCCAAGGTCCTTCATTGAAAACACTTATTCAAGTAGGCCTTAATGTTGTCCAAGAATTATATATCATTTCCCATCAAAAGTATGTCATCTACATATAATATGAGAAATGCTACAGAGCTCCCACTCACTTTCTTGTAAACGCAGGCTTCTCCATAATTCTCAGATAAACCCAAACACTTTGATCATCTCATCAAAGCTAATGTTCCAACTCCGAGATGCTTGCACCAGCCCATAAATGGATCAATGAGCTTGTATACTTTGTCACATTCTTAGGATCGACAAAACCTTCCTATTGCATCATATACAGCTCTTCCTTAAGGTAACCGCTAAGGAATGCCGCTTTTGACGCCCATCTCGCCATATCTCATAATCATAGTATGCAATTGCTAACATGATTCGACGACTTAAGCTTCGCTTATGGAGAGAAAGTCTCATCGTAGTCAATCCCTTGAACTTGCCGATAATCCTTAGCGACAAGTCGAGCTTTATAGATGGTGACATTACCATCCGCTATCCGCTTCTTCTTAAAGATCCATTTGTTTTCTATCACTCACCGATCATCGGGCAAGTCTCACAAAGTCCATACTTTGTTTTCATACATGGATCCTATCTCGGATTACATGGCTTCAAGCCATTTGTTGAATCTGGGCCCGCCATCGCTTCTTCATAGTTCAAGGTTCACCGTTTTCAACAACATGATTTCCGTGACAGGGTTGCCGCACCACTTGTGCGGAACGTGTCCTTGTGGACCCACGAAGTTTAGTAGCAACTTGATCCAAGTACCTTGATCATCATCATTATTTTCCTTCCGTTGGTGTAGGCATCACAGAACATTTTCCCGAGCTGCACTACTTTCCCGCTCAAGAGGTAGTACTTCATCGAAGTTCTACTTTCCTCCCACTTACTTTTTCGAGAGAAACTTTTTTCCGTAAAAGGATCCGTTTGGCAACAAAGATCTTGCCTCGATCTTAAGTAGAAGGTATACCCAATGGTTTCTTTAGGGTATCCTATGAAGACGCATTTTTCCGATTTGGGTTCGAGCCAGGTTGAAGTTTTTGACATAAGCATCGTGATCCCAAACTTTTAGAAACGAAACTTAGGTTTCTTCCCAAACCATAATTCATATACGGTGTCGCCTCAACGGATTTAGACGGTGCCCTATTTAAAGTGAATGTAGCTGTCTCTAGAGCGATCCCCAAAATGATAGTGGTAAATCGGTAAGAGACATCATAGACCGCACTATATCCAATAGAGTGCGACACGACGCTCGACACACCGCTACCGAGGTGTTCCAAAGCGGCGTGAGTTGTGAAACGATTCCACATTTCATTAAGTGTGTACCAAATTCATGACTTAAGTATTCTCCTCCACGATCCGATCAGAAGAATTTTATCTTTCGGTCACGCTGATTCTCTACCTCATTCTGAAATTCCTTGAACTTTTCAAAGGTCTCAGATTTGTGTTTCATTAAGTAGACATACCCATATCTACTCAAGTCATCTCGTGAGAGTGAGAACATAACGATATCCTCCACGAGCCTCAACACTCATTGGACCGCACACATCGGTATGTATGATTTCCAACAAGTTGGTTGCTCGCCCATTGTTCCGGAGAACGGAGTCTTGGTCATTTTGCCCATGAGGCATGGTTCGTATGTGTCAAATGATTCATAATCGAGAGACTTAAAAAGTCCATCAAGATGGAGTTTCTTCATGCGCTTGACACCAATGTGACCAAGGCGGCAGTGCCACAAGTATGTGGGACTATCGTTATCAACTTTACATCTTTGGTATTCACGCTATGAATATGTAACACTACGCCGAGATTCATTAAGAATAAACCATTGACCATTGAGCATGACCATAAAACATATCTCTCATATAAATAGAACAACCATTATTCTCGGATTAAATGAGTAGCCATCTCAGATCAAACGAGATCCAGATACAATGTTCATGCTCAAACTTGGCACCAAATAACAATTATTAAGGTTCAAAACTAATCCCGAGGTAAATGTAGAGGTAGAGTGCCGACGGCATCACATCGACTGAACCATTCCCGACGACAAGATCGCCACCTCATCCTTCGCCAGCCTCTCGCTATTCCGCAGCCTCCCATGCGGAGTTACAAATGTGAGCAACGGCACCGTATCAAATACCCGTGAGTTACTACGAGTAATCGGTAAGGTACACATCAATTACATGTATATCAAATATACCTTTGGTGTTGCTGCCTTCTTATCCGCTAAGTATTTGGGGGCAGTTCCGCTCCAAAGGACCCTTCCCTTGCAATAAAAGCACCACCCTCGTGCTTGGGTCCATTCTTTGACTTCTTCCGCAATCTGTTTAATGGGCGCTGCAACATCTTTTGCCAGCCCTTCTTGAAGTTCTTCTTACCTTGCCCTTCTTGAACTTAGTGGTCTTATTGACCATCAACACTTGATGATCTTTCTTGATTTCAACCTCTCGCTGACTTCAGCATTGAGAATACTTCGGAATGGTCTTCACCATCCCCTGCATATTGTAGTTCATCACAAAGCTCTTGTAGCTTGGTGGGAGCGATCAAGGATTCTCACAATGACCGCCTCGTCTGGAGGTTTATGTCCACTGGGACAAAGCGGTTGTGCAACCCAGACATTTTGAGTATGTGCTCACCGACAGTAACTGTTTTCCTCCATCTTACAACTATAGAATTTGTCGAGACTTCATATCTCTCGACCCGGCATGAGCTTGAAAACTAGTTTCAGCCTCGAACATCTCATATGCTCCGTGTTGCTCAAAACGCTTTTGGAGCCCCGGTTCTAAGTCAAAGCATGCCGACCGAACGAGGGAGTAATCATCAAGACGACTGCCAAGCATTCATAATGTCTTGGTTCTTCTGGACGGAGCTGCCACCTAGTGGTCCTTCTAGGACATATTGTTTCGGCAGCTATGAGGATGATCCTCGTGTTCCGGTCCCAAATCCAGAGAAGCCGCCATCTTTCAGCTTGGTTTTCTAGGAACGCTGAAGTTCAAGTTGACATGAGCGCTGGCCATTTGATCTACAAGACATAATATGCAATAGTTTTAGACTAAGTTCATGATAATTAAGTTCATCTAATCAAATTATTTAATGAACTCCCACCAGATTAGACATCCTCTAGTCATCTAAGTGTTACACGATCCGAGTCGACTCAGGCCGGTCCCATCATCACGTGAGACGGACTAGTCATCGCCGGTGAACATTCTCATGTTGATCTTATCTTCCATACGACTCGTGTTCGACCTTTCGTCTCCGTGTTCCGAGGCCATGTCCGTACATGCTAGGCTCGCCAAGTTAACCCTAAGTGTTTTGCATGTGTAAACTGTCTTACACCCGCTGTATGTGAACGTAAGGATCTATCACACCCGATCATCACGTGGTGCTCAAACGCATTTAACTTTAGCAACGGTGCACGCTTAGGGAGAACACTTCTTGAAATTTTTGTAAGGATCATCTTATTTACTACCGCGTTCTAAGTAAACAAGATGCATAAACATAATAAACATCACATGCAATTATATAGTAGTGACATGATATGGCCAATATCATAAAACTCCATTGATCTCCATCTTCGGGTTCCATGATCATCTTGTCACCGCATGACACCATGATCTCCATCATCATGATTCCATCATCGTGTCTTCATGAAGTTGTCACGCCAACGACTACTTTACTTCTATGGCTAACGCTTTAGCAATAAAGTAAAGTAATTTATATGATGCTCTTCAATGACACGCAGGTCATACAAAATAAAGACAAATCATATGGTTCTCGCCGTTGTCATACTTCATCGACATGCAAGTCGTGATTCCTATTACAAGAACATGATCTCATACATCACAATATGTCATTCATCATTCATCACAACTTGGCCATATCACATCACATGACAATTGCTGCAAAAACAAGTTAGACGCCCTCTAATTGTTGTTGCATCTTTACGTGGCTGCAATTGGGTTTTAGCAAGAACGTTTTCTTACCTACGAATAACCACAACGTGATTTTGTCAACTTCTATTTACCCTTCATAAGGACCCTTTCATCGAATCCGCCCAACTAAAGTGAGAGAGATGACACCCGCCAGCCACCTTATGCAACTAGTGCATGTCACCGGTGGAACCGGTCTCACGAAGCGCACGTAAGGTTGGTCCGGCCGCTTCATCCCACAATACCGCAGAAGCAAGATAAGACTAGTAGCGCAAGTAAGTTGACAAGATCCACGCCCACAACAAAATTGTGTTCTACTCGGCAATAGAGAACTACGACAGACCTAGCTCATGATGCCATGTTAGAACGCTTGTAAAATTAAAAATTTCCTACGGTTTCACCAAGATCCATCTATGAGTTCATCTAAGCAACGAATCAAGGAGTGAGTTTGCATCTACATACCACTTGTAGATCGAAATGGAAGCTGCTCAAGGATGGTGATGATGGAGTCGCACTCGGATCACCGATGACCAAAGTGCTTGAACGGACAGCACCTCCTGCTCAAACACACGCAGACGGCACGGACGACGCCTCCGGCCTTGATCCAGCAAGGAGGAAGGAGAGGTTGAGGAAGATTGCTCCAACCAGCAGCACGACGGGCAGTTGTTGTTGAAAGCAAGATCTCGGCAGGTGGCTTCGCCAAGCTGCATGACGGAGGAGGAGAGGTGTGTTGGGAGGGAGGGCTGCGCCTAATTTGTGTCTCGCAGCCCTCCCTCACCCCCCCTTTATTTATAGGGGAAGGGAGAGGGGCCGCCCTCTAGATGGCATCTAGAGGGGCGCGGCCAAGGAGGTGCTGCCCCTGCCAAGGGGGCGCCCAGGGTTCCCCAAACCCTAGGGGCGCAGGGCCTGTGGGGTGCGCCAGCCTCACTGTGGGCTCCTTCTCCCCACGCAGCCCATGGGTTCCCGGAGGGGTGGCCTCCGTGGACCTCCGAACCTTCCGCGGCCCCAGATAATACCGATATGCCCGAACTTTTCCTGTCCGCTTGACAACTTCCCATATATAAATCTTTACCTCCGATCTTTCGAACTCCTCGTGACGTCCGGATATCATCCGGACTCCAACAACATTCGATAATCACATACAAGTCTTCCTAAAACCCTAAAGCGCCACCAACCTTATGTAGACCCTACGGGTTCGAGACATGCGCACATGACCGAGACGCCTCAGTCAATAACCAACAGCAGGATCTGGATACCCATGTTGGTCTTACATGCTCCTCGATGATGTCATCGGATGAACCACGATGTCGAGGATTCAAGCAACCCTCGATACTATTCCCTTTGTCGCCGGTATAGTTATTTCCCGAGACTCGATCGCCGGTATCCCAATACCTCGCTCAGTCTCAAGCACGCAAGTCACTTTACTCAGTATCAGAATGCATGATCCCGTGACCGTGACACTTGGTCACTTTGAGCTCATTATGATGATGCACTACCGAAAGGGCCCAAGGATACCTCTCCGCATACACGGAGTGACAAATTCGCCTCGATCCGTGTCAACCCAACAGACACTTTCGGAGATACCGTGAGTGCACCTTTATAGTCACCCATTATGCCAGTGACGCTTAGTACACCCAAAGCACTCCTACCGGTATCCGGAGTTACACGATCTCATGGTCTAAGGAAGAGATACTTGACATTGGAAAAGCTTCTAGCAAAACGAACTATACGATCTTGTGCTATGCTTAGGATTGTCTTGTCCATCACGCCATTCTCCTAATGACGTGATCCCGCTTGTCAATGACATCCGATGTCCATAGTCAGAAACCATGACTATCTCGCTAACCAACGAGCTAGTCAACTAGAGGCTCACTGTAGGACGATTGTGGTCTATGTATTCACACATGTATTACGATTTCCGGATAATACAATTATAGCATGAATAAAAGACAATTATCATGAACAAGGAAATATAATAATAATGCTTTTTATTATTGCCTCTAGGGCATATTTCCAACATGCGCCTCTAGGGTTCCCTCCCAAGGGTGGAGGCAGCCCCCAGATGCCATCCTGGTGGCGGCCAGAGGGGAAGAGAGGGAGGCGTACTGGGTGGGCCTTAGCCCATCTCGCTCTAGGGCTTGCCCCTCCCACTCTTCTCCTCGCTACTTTTGGCCCTTTTTGGGGGCGACCAGCCCACCCGGTCTGGTCCCTCCCACACTTGGCTCACGCGAGCTCCTCCGGGGTTGGTGGCCCCACTTGGGGACCTT
>JAHIAM010007780.1:0-19007 GCA_021605205.1 Aegilops longissima | reverse complement strand
AAAGGGGCCATGCTTTACGGTTTAGAACCGGTTTCAACGACGCCTTGAACGCCATGGAGCATATGAATGTTCCAGGAGTTGAAGTTAATATTTCAAGCAAATGCCCATTGAGAATATAAAGTCTCCAATAAGTTCTATAGCTGAAGATGGAGGAGAATAGTTCCGGTGAACATATACTCAAAATGTCGGGTATAAAACCTTGATTCAACCGGGTTAATTTCCCGATGATAGTGTCATTGATGTAATTCTTCAATCACGCCACCAAGCTACAAGAGCTTCGGATGAACTATAATATGCAAGGGATGGACAAGACTATTCCCGAGCTTTCGCAATGCTAAAGGCTGGAGGTAGAAATCAAGAAGGAGCATCAAGTGTTGATGGTCAATAAGACCACCGCCAAGAAGAAGGGCAAAGGAAGAAGAAGGAATTCAAGAAGAAAAGCGTTGTTGCTCAGAGAAGAAACCCAAGTCTGGACCTAAGCCTAAATGAAAGTGCTTCTAAGAGCGACGACATGAAGCGGAACTGCCCCAAGTATTTGGGGATAAGAAGTATGGCAAGGTGAACAAAGGTGGATATACATGTTATTGATGTACCTTACTAATGCTCGTAGTAGCACTGGTATTTGATACAGGTTCTGTTAATATTTGCAACTCAAAAGGACTACGGATTAAACAAGATTGGCTAAGGACGAGGTGACGGCGCTGGGAAATGGTTCCAAAGTCGATGTGATCGCAAGGCACGCTACCTCTACATCTACCATCGATTAGTTTTAGACCAAATAATTGTTATTTGGTTTAAGCATGAACATTATATCTGGATCTTGTTTGATGCAGACGGTTATTCATTTAAATCATAGAATAATGGTTGTTCTATTTATATGAGTTATCTTTTATGGTCATGCACCCTTGAAGAGTGGTCTATTTTTATTGAACTCGATAGTAGTGATAACATATTCATAATGTTGAAGCCAAAAGATGCGAGTTAATAATGATAGTGCAACTTATTTGTGGCAATCCGCTTAGGTCATATCGTAAACGATGAAGAAACTCCATACGATGGACTTCGAATCACTTGATTATAAATCACTTGGTACTTAAACCCGGCCTCATGGGCAAGATGACTAAAACGCCGCTTCCCGAACTATGGAGCGAGCAACGATTTATTGGAAATCATACATCCGATGTATTGGTCCAATGAATATTGAGGCTCAGGGTATCGTTATTTTCTCACCTTCACAGATGATTTGAGCAGATATGGGTATATCTACTTAATGAAACACAAGTCTGAAACATTTTAAAAGTTCAAAGAATTTCGAATGAAGTGGAAAATCATCGTAATAAGAAAATAAATTTCTACGATCTGATCGTGGAGGAGAATATTTGAGTTACGAGTTTATTTACATGAAGCAATGCGAAAGTTTCACAATCGCCACCCGAACACCACAACTTAAATGGTGTGCCCGAACGTCAGAATCGTATTTTTACTAGATATGGTGCGATCTATGATGTCTCCTTATTGATTTACCGCTATCGCTTGGGGTTATATTAGAGACGGCCGCATTCACGTGCTAAATAGGGCACCATCAAAACTGCTGAGACGACGCCTTATGAACTATGGTTTGGCAAGAAACCAAAATTGCCGCTTAAAGTTTGGGGTCATGATGCTTATGTGAAGAAACTCTAAACCAGATAAGCTCAACCCAAATCGTAGAAATGTGTCTCATAGGATACCCAAAAGAGACTATTAAGTACATAACGCCTCGATGTGTTATATCTCCTAATGCGGTCGAGGCACGACTTAGAGGCATAACCGCATTGAACGCAATGTCGCAAGTGAGGTAACTTCACACAACCCATGTAATAAATAAGGAAAGAGATACATAGTTGGCTTACAAATAGCCACTTCACACAGATATAAATAAACATCCATCTTAGTACACCAAGGTCCCACCACGAACCAAATAAAAGAAGATACCTTAAATGCTACATGATCCTCGATCGGCCCCAACCGGGCACCACCACCGATCATCTCGAAAGACACATAGTAACGACCACGCTCCTCGTCGAACTCCCACTTGAGCTCTGGATGCGCCACCGACCGGGCGCCATCGGCACCTCGCAATCGCTTTAGAATCTGTGACGGGACTCAGCAATCTCACACCCATGAGATCAAGACTATATGCTTATAGGTGACAGTGGTAGTAAAGTGGAGCTGCCAAGCTTACTAGCATATATGGTGGCTACATCGCAGAGAGCGAAGAGGAGCAAAGCACGGTCGTGAAGCTAGTAGCGATCAAGAAGATCCCGAACTACTTACGCCGTGACATAACTCCAACATCAGTTCACTTCCTGACCGCCGAGAAGACCATCACGTTACATACGCTGTTGATGTGTATTTTAATTGAGGTCAATTCGGGTTTTCTACAACCGACATTAACAAATTCCCCATCCGCCTATAAATCAGGCACGGTTGAAGATATTACCCCGCAGGGTGTCCCAACTTAGCCCATTATAAGCTCTCACGGTCAACTAAGGATATTCTTCACCGAAGAACCGATCAATCTGAATCCCGGACTACAAGACATTTCGACAGAATAAAACAGCAAGCCGCCCGATTGTGCCGATAAATCCGATAGAGCTGCACATATCTCGCTCGTGGCACATCCGGATAAGTCAAGCTATTATAAAACCAAGCCTCAGTTTCTGGGTGGTGGCCCTCAAGAAAGTTGCTGTTCGGCCAAAGACTGAAGGAGCACCGGGTCCGGGGAATAAAGATGACCCTCACCCGAAACCCGGGGAAAAGGCTTAGGTAAATGGAAAACCAAAGTTGGGCCTTGCTGGACGCAGCTCTATCAGTTTAATCGTCAAGGGGTCCTATAAATCACCCAACCGCAAGGGAACGCAAAATCAAGGAACATAACACCGTATGACGGAAACTAGGGTGGCAAGAGTGGAACAAAACACTGTGCATAAGGCCGAGCCTTCCCACTTTACCAAGTATATAGATGTATTAATTATAATAATATATATATTGTGATACTCCCAACAAGTAAACATGTTCCAAAAGGAACAACATCACCATGTTCCAACAAGGAACAAACTTCGCCCACCTTAACTAGCAACGTTATAAGAGGGAACAGCGAAGCGGAACATACAAACAACGGTTTGGGGATGGTTAGGGCTGATACAAGGCTGGGTGGCATGATATAGCAAGGCATCGAGCATAGGCATAGCAAAAGAAGCGGCAACTAGTATAGCAGATAGAAGTGATTTCAGGTATGGTCATCTTCGTAATGTTCTCGCGAGTTGTCGAAGCTTGATCCTCGTAAGCGTTTCTCAACAGGTTCCTGCTCACGCATCGCCTCCCGCTCTACCAAAGCAACAACACAAACAAAGGAACTGACAAATCATGTGCAATGCACAAGCAATATGATGCAAAACATGAATGATATGCTAGATGATATGCAATGCGACAAAGGCCCGAAGGTAAATGATGAACCAGGCATCAACTTGGAAACCAAGTATGCCACTGAAAGATGAGATGATTTCAGTTGAAATCGATATATAAAGATCACCGAATCGGATGCACGGTTCTGAAATGACAAGAAAACAAGAATGGCACAAATCGCCATTATTAACAAAGATGATGTAAAATGACATGTTCATGAACTTGCTCAAATGCAGAAACTAATGCCACCACATGAGTTGGTGGGATTTTTTCTACCCCAAAAACATATATAATATGTTAGGTTGCTGCAGAAAATCATCACAATGCACAAAAGTCAAAACTCGCCTAAAATGGTAGGTAATGTAAATGGCATTTTCCATATTTGGAACGCCCGAAATGGACTTGCCCGAAAAGGACAGACTCCATATGCCAGAAATGGAATATTCGCCGAAAATAAAACAAATAGCAAAATAAAATAAAAGAAAAAACATACAACCCAGAGAGTATAGAGGGGGTCACATCATACTAACAAGGTCGAATAGGAATAAAAAGGGGGGGAGAAATATGCAGTAGCCTTGGGATCGAACCCGGTCTCCCCCTGTGTGGCTCGCATCAGCAGCCACCGGGCTAGGTGGGCGGATCGATAGGGAGGGCCGCCCTTATAGGTAAATGGATCAGACGAGCAACTCGCTACATGAGTAGACGACGGCGCCAAGTAGGCAACGGGCGGTAACTCAGCCTGGTGCTATGGATTCCTGCCGGCCGCGGGGGAAGGGAGATTCAAGGCAGAAGGGAAAACAGGGCGCTGCAGGGAAAACAGGCCGATTCCAGCAAAGGCTCGACTGCCTCAAGGCCTGCACTCGCGCAGCAGCCAAGGCTTACCCGGAAAGGCGCGCGAGCGCTGAACGAAGCGGCGCGAAAGCGCCGCCACGGGAGCATCGATGGGGTGAACCAGAGCGGGAACACGGGCACCACGCACGGGCTAACATCACTGAACCAACCTTCAGATTACGCCGAGCACGCCGAAAGCACGGGAAAGACACGGATCGGACGCGACTCCACGGGTTGCCTATAGGCCAAGGAAAAGGATGGGAGAGGGAGGTGCGTTACCCACCCAAAGACCTGCGAGTCGACGGAGACGGGCTGACGGCGACAAGCGGAGTTCAACCTTTGTCGCGTTTGACCAGAGGAAGGAGGAAGCCGGGACGCCGAGGGGACTAGTCGTCCGCGACCGTAGAGTCGGCGTCGTGAAGGAGAAGACGACGAAGAAGATGGACACGGCCCGCAGGGTTAGTGGCCGGAGAGCACGCCGGGCGCATTTATACGCTGGCCTTCTCGGGCCAGCTGGGACGCGAGCAGCCGCGATGGATCTGGTGGTCTTCTCACTCGCGGGCGGCGAGAGGAAGAGGGAAACCGGGGCGTGAGGGTAGGAGAGAGAGAGGATAAGTAGGGGGGCCAGGGCGACGGTCAGCCAAGGCAGCTCGTGCTCGCGGGCCTCATGGCAACGAAGTAGAGAGGGGGCAAGTGGTGGGAGCAGGGGCAGACATCACGAGCTGGGCCGGATGGCCACGTGAGAACTTAGCGGGTGTACTGCCATGAGTGCACGAAGACAGGAGGAGAGGAACGAAATGGCTGGCCAAGCGCTTCACCGGGCTGCGGAGGCTGTTGAAGCAATGGCTGGAGGCCGAGCCTGTGTGGCTGCCACTGCAATTAGTGTCTTCCCCACTTTTTCCAATTTCTCTTCGCATGTAAATAAAAGGAAAAACAGGATTAAGAAAAGAATTTGAGATCTGATATTCTCAAGATCCTGAAATTATGTAGTATTTGATAAAATTGGTCCTGGTATTTTTAGGGAAGTGAAAATAATTCAAGTTCAATTGGTTTCAAACTTGAACCATTTTAATGCCTAACCAAACAACTTCAAAAGAGCTGAAGTTTGCAGAGAGGCTAGGTACATGTGGTTAGAATATTGGGGAAAAGATGAACATTATGGTGGAGGCAAAAGGCACTCACAAAGAATGTAAGAAAGGGAAAGAAAAGAGGTGATGGTGCAATGGTTTGAAAAGGGGGGTACAAGGTTCAGGTTTCATGATGCTCATGAAATAAATATGAATGACAAATGCAACATGAGATGACATGAGATGAAAATACTATAAGATGATGACAAGAAGTCCAATGCAAAAAAAGACTAAAAGGAAATATGATAAAGCAAAGAATAAAACCACACAACCAAACAAGATGAGGCCAAACATGAATAAAACCCACAAGAATAGGATGAGGTCAAGTTGATATATTGCCAAATGGGAAGTTTTACATCCGTGGTGTTACAACACCCACCACTAAGAAGAGGATCTCGTCCTGAGATCTAGACCTGAAAGAACCTCGGATATTCGAACGGAGGTGATCCTCGCGCCCCTGTGTAGCTTCTCGCCTGAATGGTGTGACCACTCACTTTCGTGAATTTGATTGATTGTCAGCGAGTCTTGGCGCCTTTCTTCAAGAATAGCAACGGGTGCTCAATGATAAGAGAGATCTTCTTGCGGTCAATCTTCGTTGATAGCGCTCAGGAGTCTTGAAGCACTTTCGCGGTTGTGACACGAAAGACATCGTAAACGCTTGCGTTGATGAAGCTCGTTGATAGGCTTAGATCATTTTTTTCCAATGATCTTGAAAGGACCCACGTATCTAGGGCAAGCCTTTGATACCGGGCGACGAAATTTTCATTGGGGAGACGCGAGAGATGGTCTCCGATTTCAAAAGCCACATCACGGGTGCTTATCATCATAATAGTTTTCCTCGCTGACATTGCGCTAGCTTTTGAGATTCTCAATAATGACTGGCACATTTCTTCCGCTTCTGGATCAAGTCGCTACAAGAAGTTGGCGTCACCTGCCCTGCACTAATTGAGAGGAGTACGGCACTTTCCGCCATAGAGAATTTCAATGGGGCCTTGCCCGAACTCGCTGGAAACTGTTGTAGGAGAACCCAATATGGAAGACAATCTTCCCACTTCATACCGAAGAAATGACACAAGCTCCGAGCATATCTTCAAGGATTTGATTAACTCACCTGACTTGGCCACTTGTTTGAGGATGGAAAGCTGTGCCGAAACTTAATGTTGGTGCCTATGGCCTTCCTAAAAGAATCCCAAACTTGAGGTAAAGATGTTCACGGTCCTGGAGATCACTTGTGGAATGCCGCAAGGAGACAATTGAGGTGTGAAGCCTGCCAACCGAGCTGCTGTGATAGATTCTTTGATAGGAAGAAAATGAGCCATTTAGTCAGCTTGTCAATGACAACGAAGATAGCATCATTTCCACGCTTTGACTTTAAGTTTTACCACGTAAGTCCATTTCAATATGATCAAACTTCCATTCCTGAATAGCAAGAGGTTGGAGGAGACCAGCTGGTCTTGTGTTCTGCTTTTCACTCTTCTCGCAGACATCACACTCATTCAATGATTGAGCAATTTCTCGCCTATTCGAGTCCACCAATATGACCGCTGAGGTCATGGTACACTGCATTCCGTGATGAATGGATAGCGAATTGTGATTCTGTCATAATGACTTTTCAGAGATCACCCAGGAACCACAATCCGGGTCCTCAAAGAAAAGAGTATCTTTGTCATCAACGTGGGAAGCACTTGTACTTGAAATGCCTTGTCGATACCACGCTTCACCTTTTCACCATGGTATCGGCTGAAGTTTCCTCACGAATCTGATCTTCCAAAGTAGAGAGACTATGAGGTTGGCAAGAAAGTTTGAGGAACAACTGAAGATTCAGCTTGGAAAGCTTCACCGTAGATCCGCCTTAAAGGGCTTGAGGATTAGATCTGTAAAGAAGCTTCCTGCTCAGCATCTCGCAATGACATTGGCCTTGCCTGAGATATTCACTTGTTGTACTCTTGAATCATTTCACCCATCGAGTCTGCCCGAGGTTGGGTTGGGTTGAGGAAGATGTACTTGAGACTCTTGTGATCGTGAAACACTTTCCTTCCTAACAAGAGATGTCCCACGTTATCAATGCATGGACAACTCGCCGCCAACTCAAGATCAGAGTGGGTAGTTCTTCCTCAAGGCTTCAATCAAGTAGAGGTATAAGCCACAACTCTTCTCTTGCATTAACACAGCACCGAGACCTTGAAGAGAAGCATCACGTAAAAACTTCAAATGGCTTGGATTCATCAGAGGAGTCAAGACAGAGCTGTGATTTAGTTTCTCTTTGAGAGTATTGAAAGCAACGCCACACTGGGGACCGCATATTTCACATGCTTCGGAGAAGGTTGAAAGAGGTTGTGTATTTCCGATGCGGCTATATTCTCCCACGTCGAGGCACGACTTAGAGGCATAACCGCATTGAAAGCAATGTCGCAAGTGAGGTAATCTTCACACAACCCATGTAATAATTAGGAAAGATATAGTTGGCTTACGCCACTTCAAAGACATAAATAAACATCCATCATTCAGAGTACACTCAAGGTCCCACTACGAACCAAAATAAAAGAAGATACCCAAATGCTAACTCAGATCCTCGAATCGCCCCAACTGGCACCACTACGATCATCTGGAAACGACACATAGTAACGAACGCTCTCGTCGAACTCCCACTTGAGCTCGGTGGAATCACCACCGCCTCATCGGAACCTGCAACTGTTTTGAAGTATCCTGAGTCACGGACTCAGCAATCTCACACCATGCAGATCAAGACTATTTAAGCTTATAGGAAGGACAGAGTAGTAAAGTGGAGCTGCACAAGTTTACTAGCATATATGGTGGCTACTCGCAAAAGAGAGCGAGAGAGAAGCAAAAGGTCGGAAACTAGTAGTGATCAAGAAGTGATCCCGAACTACTTACGCCGACATAACTCCAACACCGTGTTCACTTCCCGGACTCCGCCGAGAAGAGACCATCACGGTTACACACGCGTTGATGTGTATTTTATTGAGGTCAACTTGGTTTTCTACAACCGACATTAACAAATTCCCATCTGTCATAACCAAGGGCACGGCTTAAAGATATTACCGCAGGGTGTCCCAACTTAGCCCATTATAAGCTCTCACGGTCAACGGATATTCTTCTACTGGAAGACCCATCAATCTCGAATCCTGACTACAAGACATTCTGACAAAGAATAAACAAGACCAAGAAGCCACTTAATGTGCCGACAAACCCGATAGGAGCTGCATATCTCGCCTCGTGGCACACCGGATCGTCTAAGCTCCGGTAGGCTAACCCAGTTGCCCCCTGCATACCCATGGTCGATGCTTAACACCAAAGGAGCACCGCCCGGGGTTAAATAAAGATGACCCTTGAGTCTCAGAAACCCGGGAAAAGGCTTAGGTGACAAATGGTAAAACCAAAGTTGGGCCTTGCGAAAAGTCTTATTCAAAGCGAACTGTCAAGGGGGTCCCATAAATCACCCAACCGTAAGGAACGCAAAATCAAGGAACATAACACCGTATGACGGAAACTAGGTGGCAAGAGGAACAAAACACTGCATAAGGCCGAGCCTTCCACCCTTTACCAAGTATATAGATGTATTAAATATAGTATATATATATTGTGATATCCCAATAGTAAACATGTTCCAAAAGGAAAACATCTCCATGTTCCAACAAGGAACAAACTTCCTTCAATTAAGCAACGCTATAAGAGGGCTGAGCAAAGCGGTAACATAGCCAATCAACGGTTTGCTAGGAAAAGGATGGTTAGGCGGCAATATGGGTATAATATAGCAAGTGGTAGGCATCGCAGCATAGGCATAGCAAAGAGCAGCAAACTAGCATAGCAAAGATAGTGATTTCGAGGGTATGGTCATCGCCAATGTTCTCGAGTTGTAAAGCTTGATCCTCGAAACGTTCTCAACAGGCTCCTCGCTCACATCGCCTCCCGACTCTACCCAAAGCAACAACACAAACAAAGGAACCACAATAAATCACGTGCAATGCACAATCAACATGATGCAAAACATGACATGATATGCATGATGAGATATGCAATGCTTATCCGAAGGTAAATGATGAACCAGGCATCAACTTGGCAAACCAAGTATGCCACTGAAAGATGAGATGATTTCGTTGAAATCGATATAAAGATCACCGAAACGGATGCACGGTTTGCAAATGGCAAGCAAAACAAGAATGGCACAATCTGCCATTAACAGCATGATGCCACTTAGCAAGCAACAATTAATTGCTACTGCACCCAAACGTATCAACAAAGCACATGGCAGTCTACACATGATGCTCGACAAAAGATGAGCACTGAGCTACGGCTAGTTCACATCATAACAGGTTCAAACAAGCATGGCAAAAGTGCAATAATAATCAGGCTGGACATGGCAAAAACAGTAACAGGTTGCAATGTTCAGAGCATCAAAACTACATGCTACAGGAACTTAAAATAGCAAAACAAGGCATGGCATGAATCTACTCAAAGCCTAGAACAAAAGTCCCTTACTGACCATAAGCCAAAAAGGACTAGAAAATATAGTAACACCCATGTCAATATTGAAAGTCTTGTTAACAGATTCAGCAACATGACATGTCAAAAACTGATAACGAGATGGCATGTTAACAAGCTCAATGCACTCACTACAGAGCCTCAAATGATAAACTACATACATACATCAAGAACATGACATAGAAGACATACATGGCAAGAACAATAACATAGCATATATGGATCAACCACAACAGCTAGGCAAAATTGAATAACACGGATAATCTGCCAGGAAACATTTGATAGCAAAAGTAGAGCTCGATTGACTCAAGCTATGGCATCCCATAATTGCAAACAAAGGCATGGATGGATAGAGCAAGTCATGCTTACAAAACACCCTTACTGAAGTATCTCAAAATATGCATAGATCTCTCGGTATCATCAAGTTAACATGGCATCAAAATCAGCTAAAACAGGGCTGAAATCAGCAACATTAGGACACCTACTTTGCATGCTTGTGCTAGTCACCACATAGATCACAAAAATACATGGCATACACCCTGGAAAGATGACATGGCATTTTACAAAACACATGTAGGACTCCAAATTCATAGGGTGCACAATAATCATGGCAAAATAACAAAGTGCAACTGATAAAAAATCAGAAACTAACAGCACATAGCACTCTTCCAACAGCATTTCGGGCATCAAGATGAGCTCAAATGAAAATGATGCAATGGAATGAAATGATCTACTCGAGACGAACATTTTGACATATTATACGCAAAAATGGATCTACGGATGCAAGATATAGCATGTTGAAATTGCACAAAATTACAGAGATAAGGACTTAGAGAAAAAAAGGGAGGGAGAGAGAGTCAACGCTCAAGCGTTCCCGAGGCCGATCGGGCTCACCGATCGATCGGGCGACGGCGGCTGCCGAGGTCGCCGAGGGAGAGAGGCGCCGAGCGGGCGCGCTGGGCGGCGCGGCGGGCGGAGGAGCGGGGCCGCATGGGCGCGGGCGAAATGCGGCGGCGGGCCGGGGAAGACGGCGGCGAGCGGCGGTGGCGCTGGCGCGCTGGCGGCAGCGGCGTTGCGCGCTGGCGGGCGGGCGCAGGGGCGGGCGCTGGGCGGCGCGGCGGAGGCGGAGGCGCTGCGAGGCGCGTCTGAGCGGCGGCGGCGCGCGGCGACGGGCCTGGGGTCGGGCCATGGGTTCGCGGGCCGGGCGGGCGGCAGGCGCGCTGGTGCCACGGGCGTTCTGCTACGGGCGGAGGCGGCGACGCTGTCTGCCGCCCGGACGGTCCGCGGCGCAGGGAAAAAGCTAGGTTTCGGGAGGAAGACCCGGACGGAGGGGTTTGCTTAAATAGGCATAGAGGGCTAGAGAGTCCAAATGAGGTGAAGCTACCACACGATCGCGGATCGAACGACGGAGAGCATGGAAGTGACTTAGATGGGTTACTGTTTTGAAGGTGTGGGCTGCAACTTAAAAGAGGCCTTTGCGAGAGGCGTTAACTGCTGAGTACCAAACGAGCTCCAAATGACCAAACTTGACCGTGGTCTCCGGTGTTATACAAGGCCACTAGACAAACCTCGGTCCATCGAGAAGGTTTAATACCCGCACACGGAAAAACGAAAAGGGACCGCCGGAGATAGGAGTGCCGGATTGCAAAACGGACAACGGAAAATGCTCGAATCATGAGATTAACACGTATGCAAATGCGATGCACATGATGACATAATATAAAATGCATGACATGGACAAATGCAAAAGAAGAAACCCAACCACGGAGGAATATCATATATCAATGCCAAATGGCAAGAGTTGGAGTTACAAATATGGAAAGTTACTCCGGGTGTTACAACACTCCACCACTACAAGAGGATCTCGCCCCGAGATCTAGGACCGAAAGAACTCCGATACTCGAACGGAGGTGATCCTCGCGCCCTGTGTAGCTTCGGCGGAATGGTGTGACCACTTCACTTTCAGGAATTTGATTGACTTGTTGCGTAGTCTTGCGCCGGTTTCTTCAAGAATAGCAACGGGTGCTCATGATAAGAGAGATCTTCTTGAAGGTCAATCTTCGTTGATAGCGCTCAGAGTCTTGAAGCACTTATGGTTGTGACACGAAACACATCGCGCACGCTTGCAAAGTTGATGGAAGCTCGTTGATAGGCTAGATCGCTTTTCCCAATGATCTTGAAAGGACCCACGATCTAGGGGCAAGCTTCCCTTGATACCGGGTTTACGAGTACCTTTCATTGAGAGACGCGGAGGTAGACATGGTCTCCGATTTCAAAAGCCACATCACGGTGCTTATCATCATAATAGTTTTCCGCCGATTATGCGCTTTGAGATTCTCAATAATGACTTGCACATTTTTCTCCGCTTCGGATCAAGTCATTGCCAAGAAGTTACGCTCACCTGCCCTGCATCAATTGAGAGGAGTACGCACTTTCGCCATAGAGAATTTCGAATGGGGCCTTGCCCAACTCGCTGGAAGTTGTTGTAAGAGAACTCGCATATGGAAGACAATCTTCCCACTTCATACCGAAGGAAATGACAAGCCCCGAGCATATCTTCAAGGATTTGATTAACTCGCCGACTTGGCCACTTGTTTGAGGATGGAAAGCTGTGCTGAAACGAATGTTGGTGCTATGGCCTTCCAAAAGAATCCAAAACTTGGAGGTAAAGATGCCACGGTCCTAAGAGATCACTGTGGAATGCCGCAAGGAGACAATCTCGAGGTGTATAGCTCGCCAACCGAGCTGCAGTGATGGATTCTTTGATAGGAAGAAAATGAGCCACTTTAGTAAGCTTGTCAATGACAACGAAGATAGCATCATTTCCACGCTTGACTTTGGAAAGCCACCACACGAAGTCCATTTCAATATGATCAAACTTCCATTCAGGAATAGCAAGAGGTTGGAGGAGACCAGCTGGTCTTTGGTGTTCTGCTTTCACCTTCTCGCAGACATCACACTCATTCACGAATTGAGCAATTTCTCGCCTTCGAGTCCACCAATATGACTGCTTGAGGTCATGGTACATCTTCGCATTTCCGTGATGAATGGATAGAAGCGAATTGTGAGCCTGCTCATAATGACTTTTTTCAGATCACCCTTAGGAACCACAATCCGTCCTCAAAGAACAGAGTGTCTTTGTCATCAACATGGAAGCACTTGTACTTGAAATGCCTTGTCGATACCACGCTTCACCTCTTCACCATGGTATCCGTGTTGAGCCTCACGAATCTGATCTTCCAAAGTAGGAGAGACTATGAGGTTGGCAAGAAAGCCTTGAGGAACAACTTGAAGATTCAGCTTAAAGATTCACGAGATCCGCTGAAAAGGCTTGAGGATTAGACTGCTGCAAGAAGCTTCCTGCTCAAAGCATCTAATGACATTGGCCTTGCCCGGAGTATACTAATACTTGGGTTGTACTTGAATCATTTTCACCCATCGAGTCCGCCTGAGGTTGAGGTTGGGCTGAGTGAAGATGTACTTGAGACTCTTGTGATCGTGAAAATGTCCACTTTCCTTCCCAACAAGAGATGTCTCCACGTAATCAATGCATGGACAATCGCCGCCAACTCAAGATCGGAGTGGGGTAGTTCTTCTCAAGCTTCAATCGTAGAGGTATAAGCCACAACTCTCTTCTTGCATTAACACAGCACCGAGACCTTGAAGAGAAGCATCACGTAAAACTTCATGGCTTGGATTCATCAGAGGAGTCAAGACAGAGCTGTGACGAAGTTTCTCTTGAGGGTATTGAAAGCAACGCCACACTGGGAGACCGTATATACTTCACATGCTTCGAGGAGGTTGAAAGAGGCTTGCAATCTTGGAGAAGTTCTCAACTAATCTTCGCAATAGCTTGCAAGACCAAGAAAGCTGAGCTGCTTGACATTCGAGGAGGTTCCAATTCACAATTGCGGACACCTTCTCGATCAACAATGATGCCCTTGGCAGAGATGATATGACCAAGATAAAGCACTTCATCAAGCCAAAATTCACATTTGGAGAACTTAGCATAGAATTGGTACTTCGAGCTTGTCTAGCACCAATCGCAAATGTTTGGCATGATCCTTCTTATTCTTGGAGAAGACCAAAATATCATCAAGATAGACCAAGACGAATTCATTGGTGTAGGTTGAATATGAAGTTCATCATCCGAGAGAAAGTTGAGGAGCATTGACGAGGCCGAAAGACATGACAAGATATTCATAAGAACCAAAGCTTGTTCTCAATGTCTTTGGGAATATCTTGTTCACGAATGCTAATCTGATGATACCCCATAATGGAAGGTCAAGCTTGAGAACACTGAGCACCTTTGAGTTGCTCAAAAGCTCATTGATGTTGGGAAGTGGATACTTGTTCTTGATTGTCTCTTATTCAATGGACGGTAATCGACGCAAAGTCGGTCCGCGCATCCTTCTTCCGGACAAAAGAACACCACAACCCCAAGGAGATGAACTCGTCCGATCAAACCCAGACGCTCTTGTTCATCGAGCTGCTTCTTCAATTCCTTCAGCTCATCAGTCCAAGCTTGTATGGACGCTAAACGGGTTCAAGGTGTGCTCAAGATCGATAACTAACTCCAATCGCCGATGAGGAGGCATACCCGAAGCTCTTCCGAAAGACATCTTGGTACTCACAAACGACGAATCTGAGAGATGGCATTCAATTCGCCTTTCTCATTGAGAGAAAACAACCGAATGGTTTCATCACGAAGCGGCATAGATGATCACATCATTAGAAGAGTGAGTCAATTGAATTTCCGGCAGCACAATCAAGCCGAGCTTTGTGCCGATAAAGCCACCATTCCGAGAATAAGATCAATATCCAGTCACCAAGGACAACTGGTTTAGACGAAATCTATAATCGCCCATCTTGATAGAGACATCCGAACATGTAGCTTGTATTCATGCATTTACCCGGAGAGACAACTGCAATGGTCTTGGCAAAACTTGGAAAGACAAATCATGCTTAGATGCAAATGGTTTAGAGATGAAACTGCGATGCACCAAAGGTCAAAGAGAACTTTTGGAATATCATTAACAAGAAGATTACCCATTAGCACATCTAAGAATCCTCCGAGCTGCATTCATCATATTGACCTTGGCATACTTTGGATTATGTCCCACCATTGCCGGAAGATTTCAGGAGGAGGAGGCGAAGGCCCCGTTGAAGCACTTGTTCAAGATAGTGACCCTTCCGACACTTGTTGCAAGTGACCCCAGAGCGGACGGGGTAAGGAGCACTTGACCTGGAGCTTGAGAATTAGACTTGTTCGATAGCTTGGGTTGGGTGGGTGGAAGATCCACCCACCGAGTTCTTCCCGGTAACCGAAACGGAGGAGGGGGTAAAACTTCGCGCTTCGCCACTTGAGAGGACGAGGAGGACTGAACCCCCGATTCTCTTCTTAGAAGCCTGATTTGAGCTGAGCCGCTTGCTTAAGGCCATGTTGTAGAAATCATCATACTTATCCGCTCAAACAAAGACAAGAGGTAATTGGATCTTCTCCGACACCCCAACCGATAGATCATACCCTTTCATCGTACATCTTGCTTAGCAAAACGAGCAAGCTTCGAACGATATTGTATTGATAATGCAATGTTGCCCGCTTGGATTGGGAACCCCCACGCTTGTTCTCAACAACACTTTTTGAATTGATGAGCTAAATCAGGGAATCATCCCGTAATGACACACCTCCTCCGAATCTTTTATTGCGAATCAGGCCTTGATCCTTGAGTTGAAAGATGCAAACTTGCAAATCCTCGGCCCATTGCATTGTTGGTGCCATAAATAGCCTGCCTCCCGAAACGAAAGTTGGATTGGAGGGGCCCGAGATCAAATTCATTGTTCCGATTAGCCGGTTTTGGCCCCGGAGGGGGGGGGGGGGGGGGGGGGGGGGGGGCCCCCCCCCCCCCCCCCCCCCCCATCCCTCCCAAGAGGGTGACATCCGTTAGTCCTTTGATAGACAAATAGATAAGTAGAATCAACGATAGAAATTGCAACAATAGTCTTCACAATAAACATTCAACAAAATGAACGAATGAATTGTTAATCATCACACGCCCATTAAGGTGAGAAGCCACTTAGATAAAGATATGGAAACAACAAATCCCTTAGAAACAAATCAATATCAAATAAAACAAAAGGTTGGCTTCTAGAATGAGCCGAACAAACATGATAGAGATTTCGCCAGGTTGGGGGCCCACGGACACGAAAGCGGACGCCAAATGACTAACAAGACGCCCCAATCAGCAAGCCAAGGATTCTTTAAGACGCCTCCACCAAGAATCGACCGTGAATGGGCGGACCACAACTTTGAACCCCAATCTCAAATCATACATCCGGGAAAGAATATCCCAAGCTACTAGAATTTACCTATAAACTCCCAAACTTTCTTATGCAACGTGTTGGGGACAGGGACACAAAATATATCACCCAAACTAACAATACCTAGATCCAAATCCATCCCAACACATAACCAAGAAACTAAATCGGGTACCTCGACCTTCAAAAACATCCGTTATACAAGTCATGGCAATATTCCCGACTGCCACAAGATCGGGCTATCGGGTTATCTCACCAACAACTGAAAAAGAGATTTCATGTCGGCAAAACCGTATTCCAAACCAACGATAAAATTGTGGACAACACCCGGAGCTCAACTCCCGGACACCGCCACAACCCCTAAATGCGAGGCACCAAGAACAATGTTTCGCCACAAAACCATCAACGATTCCAAGATACCCACGTGATCCAAAAAAATTTAGTGAAATTTGAGGGAGAGAAGACAAAACCTACGCCGATACCTCACCGAGGAGGGACCAAGTAAAAAGAATCCTATCCGATATATATAATCCTAAGACTCAAAACATTTTCCATTCTAGACTCAACAACGCCAAAGAACCAATCAAGTAGGGGGCTCCTGTCGGGAAGGCTCATTACCAATTAACCCGGCGGTATATCTCCCACGGTCGAGGCACGACTTAGAGGCATAACCGCATTGAAAGCAATTGCAAGTGAGGTAATCTTCACACAACCCATGTAATAATTAGGAAAGATACAAGTTGGCTTAAAACCACAAAGACATAAATAAACATCCATCATTCAGAGTACACCAAGGTCCCACCACGGAACCAAAATAAAAGAAGATACCCCAAATGCTAACACGATCCCAATCGCCCAACCGGGCACCAAGATCATCCGAAACGACAATAGTAACGACCACGCCTCGTCGAACTCCCACTTGAGCTCGGGGAATCACCGCACCGCCTCATCGGAACCGCAACTGTTTTGAAGTATCCGTGAGTCAGGGACTCAAATCTCACACCCCCGAGATCAAGACTAAAGCTTTAGGAAGGAAGGTAGTAAAGGGAGCTGCAGCAAGAAGCATTATGGTGGCACCGCAAAAGAGAGGAAGAAAGCAAAGCCGGTGAAACTAGTAGTGATCAAGAAGTGATCCTAACTACTTACGGACATAACTCCAACCCGGTTCACTTTTACTACCAGAAGAGACCATCACGGTTACACACGCCGTTGATGTGTATTTTATTTGAGGTCAACTTGGGTTTTCTACAACCGACATTAACAAATTCCCATCTTATAACCGGGCACGGCTTTAAAGATATTACCCGCAGGGTGTCCCAACTTAGCCCATTATAAGCTCTCACGGTCAACGAAGGATATTCCTTCTACCGAAGACCCGATCAATCTCGAATCCGGACTACAAGACATTTCGACAAAGAATAAAACAAGCCAGAAGCCGCCCGAGGCCGACAAACCGATAGGAGCTGCACATATCTCGTCTCTGGCACACCGGATCGCTGCTTCCTAGGAACCCAGAGTTGCCCGGCACCGGCTTTACGTTGGACCAACACGGGAGCACTGCCCGGGGTTAAATAAAGATGACCCTTGGTCGCAAACCCGGGGAAAAGGCTTAGGTGCAAATGGTAAAACCAAAGGGGCCTTTGAAAAGTCTTATTCAAAGCGAATCGTCAAGGGGGTCCCATAAATCACCCAACCGTAAGGAACGCAAAATCAAGGAACATAACACCGGATGACGGAAACTAGGTGGCAAGAGGGAACAAAACACCGCATAAGGCCGAGCCTTCCACCCTTTACCAAGTATATAGATGTTTAAAAAAAGCAAATATATATTGTGATACCCCAACAAGTAAACATGTTCCAAAAAGGAACAACATCTCCATGTTCCAACAAGGAACAAACTTCACTTCACCCGCAACTAGCAACGCTATAAGAGGGCGAGCAAAGCGTAACATAGCCAATCAACGGTTTGCTAGGAAAAGGATGGTTAGGGCTGACATGGAATATGGATGATATAGCAAGTGGTAGGCATCCAGCATAGGCATAGCAAAAGAGCGAGCAACTAGCAAGCAAAGATAGAAGTGATTTCGAGGGTTGGTCATTCTCCAATGTTCTCGAGTTGTCGAAGCTTGATCCTCAAAACGCTCAACAGGTTCGCTCACGATGCCTCCGACTCTACCCAAAGCAACAACACAAACAAAGGAACCCAATAAATCACGGTAATGCACAATCAACATGATGCAAAAATGACATGATATGCATGATGAGATATGCAATGCTTTTGGGCCCGAAGGTAAATGATGAACCAGGCATCAACTTGGCAAACCAAGATGCCACTGAAAGATGAGATGATTTCGTTGAAATCGATATAAAGATCACCGAAACGGATGCCGGTTTGCAAATGGCAAGCAAAACAAGAATGGCGCAATCTATTAAAGCATGATGCCACTTAGCAAGCAACAATTAATTGCTTACTGCACCCAAACGTATCAACAAAGCACATGGGTGATCTAACATGATGCTCGACAAAAGATGAGCACTGAGCTACGGCTAGTTCACACATAACAGGTTCAAACAAGCATGGCAAAAGTGCAAAATAATCAGGCTGGACATGGCAAAACAGCAACAGGTTGCAATGTTCAGAGCATCAAAACTAATGCTACAGGAACTTAAAATAGCAAAACAAGGCATGGCATGAATCTACTCAAAGCCTAGAACAAAAGTCCCTTACTGACCATAAGCCAAAAGGACTAGAAAATATAGTAACACCCATGCAATATTGAA
>JAHIAM010007777.1:0-19460 GCA_021605205.1 Aegilops longissima | reverse complement strand
TGAGCTTGAGATGTACTTCCCGCCCTTTTTTTGAGGTGATGGGCATCCGGTCCATATTGTGGATGACATAGACCTCTGTCATTCCTGCACCATGATGCCATTTGAGAGGATGAATGAGATCATCAAAGGATTCGTCAGTAATATGTCCCGTCCGGATGGAAGCATTATCCAGGCTATTTGACACAAGAGTGCATCTCTTTCTCGTGAGAACTTTCTATATGGCGAGACCAGCCACCGGTGTTAGTGTTGGTTTGCCCGCTAACAAGCAACGATGTGAGGCTCAAGGAGAAGGTCATCGCAATAGTCACAGGAACGTGACGTGGCATACTCAGATCGACGCAGCGACTTTCACAGAAAGCAAACTTGGTAGTGCTACAACACCTGCACAAAGAAATTATCGCAAAGAAGTATCGTGACGGGGTATGCAGGACGGACGCCAAGTTTCTAGAGAGCACAACTCCACTTTGCCTCGCATTGGTTCAAAGAGCATATTATTGCTAATCCCCTGAGGAGGGATCTAAGGACGAATTGCTCATATACGCCTTTAGCACATGGCCCCTCGCCCAACCTCAGTAACCTATCGACCTATGATATCAATGGATACACGTTCTACACGGAGGCCAAATATATGGACAGTGATGGTCGAACCTCAGGGTGACAATGGAATGCATGACCGGCAGCGACAAATAAGTAATCAATGATTTATGGAAGGGTCGAGGAGATCTGGAGCTTGACTACTCGACTGCAACAACGCGGCGATGTTCGCCCTCGATGGGCTAAGAATGTCGAAAGAGAAACCAGATTTTCACTACCATGACTATACCCGACGCCAAGAGCGCCACCGTGAACGCTATTGTAAAAAACGAGCCATGGGTACACGCTAAGCACGTGACACAATGCTTCTTCATAACCGACCCATGAAATCCCACTATGTTGTCGGAGGAGAGGCAAAAGGAATATCATTGAAATGCATGGAGTCGCCAACAAGGAAGACTATGATCAGTACGCGAAACCTTAATGAAGGAAGATGACGATGATGATGAAGTACACGCCAAAAGAAGAATCAATACTACATTACCTAAGAAAAATCATACTCCATGGAAAAGGCAAAGTCACAATGAGGGGCTCAATTATTCTTCTACTTCAACAAGAAGGGAAAGAAGTTGACTCAAAAAACAAAAACATCAGCAGTGAGGAAACTTATATTATCGGGTCAAATGATGTAATATATATATATATATATGTTCCTATTTTGTATACACACTTAGCCATTATTATGCATGGGTCCAATGATGTAATATATGTGTTCCTATTTTGTATACATATTTAACTCCAAATGATGCAATATATATCGCTTTTCCCTTCGCTCACTCCACTCGAAATAATAAAGTGGGAGAAAATAAAGGAAAAGAAAGGAAAACCAAGCAGTAGCGATTTCCTTATAAAACCTCTACAGTTACTCAAGGTAGTAGCAGCACGCTTGGTCTAAACTGCCATAGCAGTGAAGGTAGTAGCAGCTGCTTGTCTAAACGCGCCCGCTACGTCCACTTAACCCAAATTCTCACTCTCCCTGCTTCATCCCTCTTTTCCCCCAAATCCCCACTCTCTTCCCCTGTGCGATTGCTTCAGGCTGCCTCGACCCGGCTCCTCGCCTCTCGCCCTCAAGGCTACGCCCACTGGCCTCGGCCCTCCTCCTCTCTCTTCCCTCCCAACCTCGGTCGCCGCCGGGCCTGCCTCCTGGCTCCTCGTGACACTCAGGAACCCCTGCCTCTCTCTCTCTCTCTGCTAGCTAGGGTTCTTCGTTAATTTACTTAGGTTTTAGTTAGGTATGTTTATGTAGGTTGAATTTAGCTAGGTTTTAAAATAGTATAGAAATTTAGGGTTAAGAAATTGTTGTTAAAAGAAAAGGCAGCATTTAAGCAATTGTCCAAATCAACATCCTTTGTTAAAGCAAATTTAGGTAGGCTGAATTTATATGCAAATTTGAACTGGACATGTGGATATGTGGATATGTCATGTTTTGGACATGTCATGTTTGAATTTGAATATGTCATTTGGACATGTGTTTTGGTTCAATTTTGTAAATCATTCGAAGGCCTATGTTACTACCGAATGTCATTTCCGCTCCTATGAATTTCTGGCGCTCGATATGTCCATTTTTAGCAAGGTCATGCCTTCATTTGTGCCATAGTTGGTATATCGGTGCTGGCACATAGATTTTTTTTTATGTCATTTCATTTATTCATACTTTTAGAAATAAATGAGGACACTTAATCATAGGAAACATGTTTTAACAACGAAGAAACTGGCCTCTCTCACCAAGATGCGACGTAGATGGATTATGAGGGTGAACAAGAGTACCTCGACTATTTGATCATAGCTAAGGTTTGCAGGTCGGCCTCGATGATGGTAATAACGATATTATCAAGCATCGACGGTGCTAAAGACCGATGGCGATGCCGAGACTGGTGGGGAAGGTACCAAGCGGAAGATACCAAGGGAAGGTACCGCCTGATGCCGCTATCGAAAAATCGGAAGTATAAGAAGCAGAGGATACGTAAAACCCAACAAACTAGGGATTGGACGATTTGTGATCACAAAGATGGCACCGGCAAGTTTGAACCGTTAGAGCCGAAGAACCTCACACATAAGTGCTATGGGAACCAAGTAGGGATGCATCCTACGGGAATGCGCGAGCATCAACGATTTATGACTTAAGGAGTAAAGAACATTTGACGCAGCTGTTCTAAACGGTTGCACAAGAGATTCAAGTTCCCGACCGGGATGATAACATAGAACAACCGTATGATCTGAAGATGAAAGATTAACAATCACGCCATGGGTATGTTCAACAATGATTTGGCCTCCTGAAAGGGAGGTAAAACGAAGCTATTGAGGTTGAGGAACCCCTGTCCAAGATTCGAGGAAAATCCCATACTTACGGAAGAGGAGTTCAAAGTTCAAGGACACTTGCGCTACCGAGGCAGCCAAGGCTAAGCCTGCAAAATTCAAGAGCCTTTAGCAAAGGAACACGGAAGCATCGCCGAAGCCGTGGGCTACCTCGGTAAAAGGCCCATATGGGATAAGGAGGATGCGGAACGAAGCCGCTGGTCTCCTGCACCTTTCGCAAGTTCACCAACCCCTTGGAGCATGACTTCATCAGGCCCGCCAAGTGGGACAAGGAGAAAAAGCTTTTTACATGGACCAGATCACGAGGAAATTGATTAGACTACTAGAGAAGCAACACCAGCTTAGCCGAAAGCCCCATTCGATGAGGCCCAAATGGGACACCCTCTCAACGGGCCTTGAACGAACTTAAGGGACTCCCTTTGGGCTAGCGGCGCTAATATGGTCGTGTGCACGGCGCCGAGATGGCGCCACACGGAAGGTGTTTTAGAACGAGGGCCCGGAGGCCAAGAAGCAGAAAAAGAAGTTTAGTCAGCGGACATCGACGCAAGGTGAAGCTTAGGTCGAGAAAAAAGCAGCCGAGGACGCGAGAAAGCAGCCGAGGACAAATATGAGTTGCTACAAGAGGCAGTCAATGCAGCTGAATCGCTGCAGTAAATGAATTCGCATTAACTTGGTTCCAGCTTATCATCAACTGGATGAAGGAAAATCGCATAAGACGGTACATGATTTCCGCTGCTGCCATTTCGGCCGAGCAACTCCATGAACAACAACACCATCGCACCATCACTTGCTCACGCAACGGGACTCATCTCGCAGCCTCCCGCTCATAGCAGCCCGCCTCTCAAGCGGCTAGGTGGGCCTTCGCCTTTGGCTGAGCTCGACGCCACGGTAATTACATGTCGCACCAACATATATAATATTCCATTTTGTTGCCTTTTCGGATGTTTTACGCCACGATATATGTGTTTGCAGCGAAAGAAACCCCTGCACCATACTCTAATTGATCAAAGGCCGAAGGTGGACGTGGGAAAGGGATGATAATGGACCCTTGCAACCCACGCTCCACAACCAGCCAATCTCGCTGGGCACTTTAGGGTTAGCTTGTCCAAGGTGAAATCAAGGCACGAGGATTTGCCTCCTCCAAGATAAGCATGTGGGAGCGGACGACGAGACCACGCCATGGATTGAAGCGCAAGGTTGGTGCTGCTATGGTCAAGAATCTTATTCGTCTGGAGCCGCCGAGAGCACACCAATAACCACACATCAACAAGCATGTGCGGAGACCTCCACCCCGCCTACGCAATTACCAGCTCCTGTAGTGCCGGGTGAGAGCGGCGGACGACATGATGAAGGGGGTGCAATAGTACTGGCTGATGTAATTTGTACTGTAGAATAGAGAATTGATGATGAGATGGAGGTCGACGCTATGGGTTTCCTCAATACAAACGCAGATGACTGTGACATAGATATGATGAGCCAACCATATGACAAATCGGCTATTAGCTTGCTAATGAGGATATGGATGATATGTCGGGCAGGAAGGTCGAGAGGGATTGAAAAAGTCTCTTCATGAAATCCTCACAGACACGCTCAAGATGCCGCCCAACACAGCTCAACTAGCCGGGCGCGGGTCGTGACAGATTAGCCCGGGAACACGGCAGGGTTAAGGAAGGGTCTGAAGGTGTGCCAAGAAAGAGGAGAGGAAGAGATCAGGGAAGATAGCTACCCAAACAAGCTAGCACATAGCAGCAGATGATTTCAAGAGCGTACCCATGAAAGGTGCGGCCATGTTCCATCTTACGGGCGAGCCGATACACCAAACCCGGAGGCACTATGGATCTCGTGAGACTGCACACCATGCATAGACGAGAAAATCCTACTAGCCTCAAAGGATCCAGGATATCCGACATATGCCTGTGTTCCCGAGGGAAGTGCTACATCGAGACACGGCCCATGGAGGTGTTCTTCCGCGGTTTGACCATATCTTTGAGATGTTTCGATAAGGCGGCTCGATTTTAATCGCGCTTTTTTTGCCTTACATATGAGCTCCATGAAGAGGAAGAAGTCTCGCAAATCTGGTGGCGGATCCGATTACATGCACGAAGTCTTTCTTGAGTCTCGTGACTTTGAGCATGAAACTGCTAGGGGGTACCTCCAAACTTCATGGTACAGATAAGGACCGGAAATTGTCTCGACTTATCATCCAAAGTAAGTCAGTTCGACAACCCTTTGTACATTTCAATCATTCCTTCTATCTCTATGGGGAATAATTTGAGGTGTCTTTTCCCACAGCAACGCAAGGCCCTTATTGTTCTTTACCCGCAAGTCTCCCACGCCGGTATTTTGACCCTTCCAGAACTACGAAAAAAGACTACACCCACATAATGAATATTCTAGATGATGCTCTCCAAGGCTTCAAAGATAAGAGGTGGCCACATGCAGATCAGGAAACAAAGAAACAAGAAAATGGGTTTCACAGATAAAACTAACTTCCGCTGCATCCATGTCCCAAAACCAAGTAAGAAGGATGGATTCTACATCGCTCATCTCATGATTCAGTTCAACACGGATCACCAAAGCTTCGGATGAGAAGCATAAATGATGATCATATCCACAAGTGGCTAGAATCTCATGGAGAAGTGGATTATAAACTTAGGGATGACTTCTTTCGATCCAAATGACATTGGGACGATCATCATGAAAGAAGTCATCGATGAGAAGGGGATGTTCCACCACGGCCCTATATCGCGAATGACGTCTCAACTCGCATTGGCATGCAACGCCTAGACCTCACGCCGCTCAAGAAGCTAGGTCCATCCTCGGCGATATGGAAGGATGGAACTTTAGTGATTTATGATGCCGATGATGATGATATGTGTCGGTTGAACTTTTATACTTATTGTAGCGATGAAACTTTGTGATGTCCACGGTCCTCGCCGAACTTTGGTAACGCTACTTTGTTAGTTTTGCGTTATGGCCCGTATTCTAGTTAATTAGTTTGCATTGTATGTTGCATCTAGTTGCTAATCCTTTCTTTTTCGGTGTTGCTCTAGTATATTTTTTTTCAATATTTGATTGTACATCCTCTTCATGAACATGCATCTCTAACGTACCTAGTTTCTTGATGGCAGATGGAAGTGCTATGTCGGGTACAAAGGGAAGGTTTCGGGTGTACAACGAGCGGCATGAGTGTCGCTAAGTGAATGGGTTCTCGGCGCCAGCCATAAAGGCTTCAAAAGGAAAGAAGGAGAAGTAGTTACTTGAGGTTCACGCTAGCGAGAGAGGACTCAGAATCGCCACCTCATGTACTGATAGTTCTGCTCTCACCATAGTGATATTCTTCTTCGCATACCTTTGTTTAGATGGATGACGCTAGAAGGTAAGTATTCAAGACTTGCATGTATCACTATTTTCGAGATGATGACAAGATACCACTTTGTGTTGGATGATGATTATGATGAGACTATTTGTATGTATATGCTATGATTACATTGGTGGTCTCGCAGGCATTTGTATGTGTATCATGATGACATTTGTATGTGCTAAAGATTATTCTATAAAGCCCGTTCAAATACAAAACTAATATGCCGGAAAAAACAAAAAACTACTAAAATTAGCAGTAGCTAGTGGAGAAAAGTTAGCAGCAGCGCCACGATAGGAGTAGCGCGTCCAGGCAAAGCGCGCTAGAGCTACTAGCAGTAGCGAGCTTCCATTAAGTGCGCTGCTTCTACACTTGTGTAGCAGTAGCGCTGGTGAGCATGCGCTACTGCTACATCTTAGCTGTAGCACCTTATTATTAGTGCCGGTCTCCGCACTACTGATACACCTAAAACCCGCGCTGCTGCTAGCCTTTTCCCTAGTAGTGAGCGTGCGCAGTAATTTTGTTTTTTCGGGACGGAGAAGGGTATCAACTGGGTTGTGAGGGACCCGTGACCCGTCTAGCCCAGGCTTTTATTTCATATGTTTAGCACATGACCAGCCCAGTTTGCTTTTTTCCTTTCTGAAAAATGGCTAGCTAGCTATTTTGTTTTTTGCAGAATAACCAACATAGGCCTACTTGTTTTTCACGCCTCCGTGGAAATCTTTCAAGACGAGGGAGGTGCATTTTGCCCAGAAAATGGGTTATAAGTAATAAGAAATTGGCTATAAGTAATAAGAAATGGGCTATAAGTAATAATAAATGGGCTGTAAAATGAAAAAATACAGCAAACAGGCAATTAGTTCCAAAATATTGTTTTCTTTCGATTTTGATATTTTAAATTTCATTGTTTTGTAAAGGGTAAAATTTCATTGAATTTAAATTAAGGTATATTTAGATTTAAATTTAATTTTAATCTTGCTAGAAATTTCGGCTGTATGCTGTTTGGGGACAGATTTGGAGGCTGACTTGTGGGTCTACTAGGTTGACGGTACTTTGGCTTTGTCAACTTAGTCCATTAACGATTCTAGCAGAAGTGATCGCTGGATGTTAATCCAACGGTCGTTCGCTTCTTCAAGATCTCGGTCTTCTTTGCTCCAGCCACCCAAACCAGCTCCGGTGGACCTGCTCGCTCCCACCTCCCGGTTTGCCGGTGAGTGCCGCACTGTGCCGCACCGCCCCACCCTACTTCATTGTCTGGCCAGGCCATTCCTCTACTCACCCACACCTCCGTTATTTTCCATGACGGCAGCCGACCAAGAAACCTCAGACTCTCCAATCCAGGGCAACAATTGCCGAAAGTGTTCCCGCCCTGTCGCCCTTTCCTAGGCCTCGCCCATCCACCCTAAGGTGCTTCTCGCTGCCCGGTCAACGTGGTCAACGAATCCACATCCATCGGACATGGACTGTAGCGCAGAAAATAATGATTCCTCCACCTGAAAGCTGCACCCACCGTAAGGGCCTCAGATTCAAGAAAAATGTTCCTCACGACATGTTGGACCCACTCAGCTATATTCGCATCGCAAGGAAGTGCCTCCTTATTACGCACAAAAATGAATACCCATCCTGTAGCTGGGACCCACCATAGTGGAGGATGACTTGGGCCAACCAAGTTGAGGGGGACGGAGGGCTTTGTCAACTTAGTCAATATGAACGATTCTAGCTCCAAAGGACGCATGACGATGTCCATCCAACGGTCAGAGTGCTTCTTCAACCTCCGTCTTCTTGCTTTAGCCCCAAAGCGCCAGTTGTGCTGCATGTCTACCTCCCGTGGTCGGGTTGGTGCGCAGAGGCCTCACCGCTCTCTACTATTCCCACCGCCGTGTCGCCTTTGCACCGACGGCAGCCTCGCATCAGAATCAACCAAAGGAACCCTCATACTCCTCCTGCAAGAGCTTCGCGCCGCTGTTTTTCCCGGCTCCGCCGCCCCTTCCTAGGCTCGCGGCCGCCCACCGCCGGGTGCTTTCGGCGCGCTGCGTCAACGGGTCAAGGAACGCATTTCATCCGACGGGATCTGACGTGGAGAGGCTGACAGTGGGTCCACGGCCGCAGCAAGGAAGTGCCTCCTTATTACACAGAAAATAATGATTCTCCACCGACAGCCGGACCCACCGGACGGGCCACCGATTGCAGAAAAATTGTTTCCTAACCGCTGGACCCACCAGTTCATTCGCACGCAGGAAGTGCGTCCGCAAAAACGATTCGCTTCTCGACGCTGGGACCCACCAGCTACACCTTCACACGCAAGGAAGTGCGCCCGCAAAAACAAAACGACCGCCTTTGACGCTGGGACCCACTCACGACATCTTCGCAGTGCGAAGTGCTCGCAGTCGGGACCCACCTGGTCGGCGCACGAAGCGTTGTCATCATGGTCGCGAATGTACGCATATACCGGGTCGATGTAGAGGCACGCACATGTCGAGTAGAGGCGCCGCACGGTCGTAGTAGAGGCGCCGACGCGTCGTAGTAGAGGCGCCGCACGTAGCATGTACACGCACGCACATCGCCAGGTGCAAGAAAGAAAATACGCCACGTATGTACATACGGGCGGGACTCAACGCCTACTTGCGATACGCACGCCGTGGCTCGGTCATGGCTGTCGTATACAGAGAAACAGCGCCGCTGCCGTGTTCATGGGGAGGCAACGAATGCGCCGGTTCATGGGGAGGCAACGGAATGCGCCGTGTTCATCGGGAGGCAACAAACGTGGGAGGCTTGATGGAACAGCGATGGAGACAAGGCCTCGCGTACGCAGAACGGATGAAACGGCCTTGTGTTCGACCGCCACGATCGGAATAGGGTCCTGTTGATCGGGAGGGTGTGGCGTATCACAAAACGGACGTAAACGGACCTCCTACGTGCGAAACAGGGGTCCGTTGATCGGGAGGGTGGTGTACCGCAAACGGGATTTAAACGGACCTCTCACGGTCGTAACGGGGTCCTGTTGATCGGGAGGGATGTGGCGACCGCAAAGCAACAAAACAGACCTCCACGGTCGTAAACGGGGTCCAGCTTGATCGAGGGGTGTGGCGCATCGCAAAACGAACAAACGGACTTGTGTTGGAGCGCCACGGTCGGAAACGGGGTCCTGTTCATCGGGAGGGTGTGCACGCAAAAGGGGACTCCACGGGATATCGTTTCATCTCCACCGTCGACCTCCTCCAGCCTCCACGGGCTACCGTCGACCTCCTCCAGCCTCCACGGGCTCCTGCTCATCCAGCCTCCACCACGCGCTACTCCACCGCCATCTGCTCAACCACCCTCCACGGGCACCCTCCATCGTCTACGCTCATCCAGCCCTCCATACCACGGGGTCCTGTTCAACCACCCTCCACCATCTACTGCTCATCCAAGACTCCACACCGCTGGGTCCTGTTCATCCAGAGGCAACGCCACCGCCATCGCTCATCCAACCCTCCCCCGCAACGCCTCCTATTCATCCGAGAGGCGATCGATCGGCTTCGCTAGCAGCAGAGCGCGGACTCGCCGATCGGGTTTAGTTAACAGCCATCGCTCGATCGCCGGGTTCAGAACGCGTAGCCTCGCAGGTCAATCGCCGGGTTCGTTAGAGCCAACGCCGCACGGTAGAGAAACACGATCGCCGCCCCTCGACCTCCCACCGTAACCGCAACTCCCCGAAATTTTCCTTGCCTCACTTCTACCCGATTTTTTCCGCATGGACGGCCCAAAGAATGTCATGCAACAGCCTCCGCCCGCCGGACGAAATGCCCATTTTCTGTCATGATTTTTTTCATAGAAGTAGGAGTTCACCACATCTATGATGATACCGGTTTTGTCAAAATTATCATCATAGAAGTGTCATATAGACAGAAAAAAATTCTCGCCCAAAATGTCACGATGTGTCTTTTTTGTAGTGCATTTAGAGAATTTGGCATAAAGGCGATGCCCTCGAAGTTTCATCAACACAAGCCTTAGATGCTCGGCATGTTCTTCCTCATTCTTTGATTAGATGAGTGATCAATTGTAGCCTCTTTCGATAAGTAAGAGTGTCGAACCCAATGAGGAGCTAAAGGTAGAACAAATATTCCCTCAAGTTTTATCGACCACCGATACAACTCTACGAACGCTTGACGTTCGCTCTACTTTGAACAAGTATGAAACTAGAAGTACTTTGTAGGTGTTGTTGGAAAGGTTTGCAAGATAATAAAGAGAACATAAATATAAACTAGGGGCTGTTTAGATGAAGAAACAATAAAGTAAATATAACAAGTGTGGAAAAGTGGTGGTAGGAGTTGTGAAATTGTCCCTAAGCAATTGACTATTTACTAGACCGATAGCAAGTTTTATGTGGGAGAGGCATAAGCTAACATACTGCTCTTCTTAGATCATATGCACTTATGATTGGAACTCTAGCAAGCATCTGCAACTACTAAAGATCATTAAGGTAAAACCCAACCATAGCATTAAAGCATCAAGTCCCTTTATCCCATACGCCACAACCCCTTACTGGTTACGCTCCACTAAGCAACCAACTATAAGTTAATATGAAATATTGCAACACCCTACAGGGAATCCTCACGCCAGGAACGGAGGGCACAATAGGACAGCAAATAAACCACAAGCAAATTAAACCAATCATAGCAACATCAATCAAAGGTAGGACAACGAAAATCTACTGCACATCATAGGATGGCAACACATCATTGGATAATAATATGAAGCATAAAGCATCATGTTAAAGTAGAGGGAAGGTTGTGGGGAGGGACCGCTGAATATAGATGGGGGAAGGTGATGGAGATGTTGGTGAAGATGATGGAGGTGTTGGGTAGATCGCGGTGATGATGATGGCCCCGACAGCCTCGGGGCCATCGAAGCAAGGGGAGAGGCCCCCTCTTCTTCTTATTCTTGACCTTTCCCTATATGGAGAAGGGCCCCTGGTCCTTGGCTATGGCATGGGAGGGGCGATCCGAGATTGGATCTATCTCTTTTTTCTTGTTTCGATTCCGCCTCGCACTGCTTTTTTATATCCGAGATCCGAATCCATTGATTGAAACTTTCGCCAGATATTTTTCCAAAAATATCTTTCTTTGGCCAAAGTAGAGCATCAACCCCACGAGGGGAAGGGTAGGGGCGCCCCACCAAAGTGGTGGGCCCCCTGTGGCCACCTCGCAAATCTCTGATTCTTCCTCCCAAAATCACAAATATTTTTTTTTTTATCCCGCTTGACTCTTGATATGGGGTTTCAGAAAATAAAACATGCAACAAACAGAATCGCACCCAATGGATCAATATGTTAGTCCCAAAATAATATAAAAGTTCAAAATTATATGAAAGTTGAAGAATATTGGCATGGAACAATAAAAATTATAGATGAGAGACACAGATCCCCAAGCTTAATTCCTGCTCCCCTCAGTAGGTAAATGATAAAAAGATAATTTTTGATGTGGAATGCTACTAGCAAATATTGCTCATATGTATAATCATGGCATGAATATTAAGACACGAGTGATTCAAAAGCAATAGTCTATCATTTGACATAAGAACAATAATTGAAAGGCATTAATAAAGCAATCATGTCTTTTCAAACAACATGGCCAAAGAAAGTTATCCCTACAAAATCATATAGTCCCTATGCTCTATCTTCATCACACAAAGTATTTAATCATGCACAACCCCGGACAAGTGAAGCAATTGTTTCATACTTTAGTAATCTCAACTTTTTCAATTTCATGCAAACATGAGGGAGCCATGGACATAGCACTATATGTGGAATAGAATGGTGGTTGTGGAGAAGACAAAAGGAGAAGATAGTCTCACATCAATAGGCATATCAACGGGCGGAGATGCCCATCAATAGATATCAATGTGAGGAGTAGGGATTGCCCAAACGGATGCACTAGAGCTATAAGTGTATGAAAGCTCAAACGAAACTAATGGGTGTGTGTCGGTGTACTAATAGGGGTACCAGTATCCCAACTGCAGACGGGGAAGGGCAGCACCCCGGGATCGCCCGGGACCCCAGATTACACCCCTTTGGAGCCACTCAAGAACAAAGAATCAAGGCCCGCAAGGAGTTGCCGGAAGGCCACCAGGCACAAAGGAATAAGACCCCGAAAAGGAGCTTGCCGAAGGCTTGGTGAGCGAAAGGCCCGAAGGGATAAGAACCTTGCCGCGAAAGGGCCGCGGCAAGGTGCTCCCTGCAAGTGACCCTCTTCATCTCCGCCCAGTCATCCGCCAACGGTCGCCATGGGGCTTTCCCGCACGCGTCGACGGCTGTACCCGGGAGCAGCTAAGCTACCGACAAGCTTATCGGGGCAAACGGAGGCGCACTTGACGGTCCTCAAATTCTCAGCGATCGAGACGGCATTTATGACCTTGTCCCTTGCCGAAAGTTAGGGTATAGATCATCAGACACGCATGTTGGTATACCAACCACTGTTTTTACATTTGTACCTCATACATGTTGCCACTGGTGACCCTTGTGCCTATAAAAGGAGGCCCAAGCAAGAGAAAGGGTTCTCCCCCCGCTTAGTTAACTCATAAGGACCACTTTGATAGGTTTTGTAGCCTCATTCCCTAGCAAGAACACAATATAACCACAAAGCAGCGAGGAGTATTATCTCTCCGAGAGCTCCGGTGGGTAAATCTGCTCGGTGCATCTCCCATCCGCTTTTCCTGATCTCCGCCCTCCCAACCACAAGGACCGATCCCATAGGTGTTCGGGACACCCTTCCCTCCCACATCTTTGGCGCGAGGGGGCGGGCTGTGTGAACCCGACCGGCTCACACGAGCAGTTTCTTCATCAACATTTCGTAACATGGGCCAAGAAGAAGTTTCCCAAGCAGAGCCGCCTTAACCCGCCACCACCGGAGCCGCGTGTGGGGGGAACGCTATGAGGAACAAAGGCCGGAGAGAGCCCACAACGCCGCCAGGTCCAAAGACAAGGAGCGCGCGGGTCAGTCCGCACCGGCCCTTTCGGGGCGGACCAACAGCCCATGATGTCGGCACCAACGCCGTGATCAAGGCGCGGGGATCCAGATTTCGAGACCGATGCACACCAAAGATGCCGGAACGAGTGGAGTATTTTGCGCTGATGCGCTTCCTCCTAATTGGTTAAGTCCAGCACATCCCGCCCTCGCCACGCACGCCATTGCCACCCACCACACCAGGAGAAGCCTTGGGAGCCCAGCATTAGACTACCCTCCAACGCCCGGCTGGTCGACGAATGGAGGGCCACAATCCGTAGCCTCATCGGCTTTTTAACGGCACGCCCCCGGCAACCAAGCGCCGCAGCCATGACAAGGAAACAAGACAAGTGATGGCAAAGACCGGGGGGTGCAGCCACCGACACCCCTTCCCGAGGGAAGCCGACTACGGATCTACCGACAGACTCCAAACATCGCCGGATCCGCGGTCCCCACCAGGCCAAGTTCTTCGAGAACCAAAGAAGAAGATGCTCAACCGATCGAGCGCCAAAGAAGCGCCTAATCCACCACCCCCGCCCACGCCGATATGCCGGGCGCCAGGGGAACCGGCTTCCATACGGGATTGCCCCGCTCACTGGAGCTGCGGCAAGTCCGTGGTTACAAGAAAACTTCGCCGATGTACCGAGAAAGTATGATGGCAACACACCCATCGGAATTCCTCAACATCTACACCATCGCGCAGGCCGCGGATGACGAGATGACAAGATCTCGCCAACTATTTCCTCCGTGCTCAAGCCAAATGTCGTCTTGGCTCATGCATTTTCCTGACAGCTCTATTTTTCCGGATTTGTGCCATGTTGTCGGCGCCTTCACAAAGGCCACAAGCCTCATGGCCAAAGAGTGACCTCACCTACTCGCCGAAGGAAGGAGAGTCCTCAAATTTATCCAGAGATTCAGCCGTACATTACAAATCCCCACGCCCACCCCCGCCGGGGTGAGGCATTTGATCAATGTGCAAACCCAGGATGGGAGAGGAGATGGCGATGTGCAAAGTGAAAGACGCCCAAAGCTCTACCCTCCCAAAGTGCACCCCAAGAAGGAAGACGACCCCGGAGAGAATGTGGGAGCAAAGGTCCAAGGAGGAGACCGCCCAAAGAAGAGCCGCAAACAAATGAAGAAAACCAAGAAGTACTAGTCGCTGAGCATCCGGGAAAGGGCCGCCAACAAAGCAAGGTGGTGGTTCCGGCAAGGAGGTTCCCGACGCCAACCGCCAAATTTGTTGGCCGCCACAAGGGTGAAGCCCAACAAGCAAGATCGAAGATTCACCCACTGGGCCAACCTCTAGAGCGCAAGAAAGTCAAAGCTTGTTGAACCGCAGGGAACAGCGTAGATAAGGAGAAGGCCCGAAGGTGCAGGGCATAGTAAGAAGAGACCCGGCGGGGGAGGACGCTGGAAGGCCAAGCAAGAAAGATGACTTCCCGCCGCGAAAGGAAGAAGACGAAGATGAAGATGACGAAGACATGGAAGACGGAAGCAAGCAGGAGTTTCGAAGGGAAAGGTTCTTTGCCGGGACGGTGGGCCCTCGATACCGCACCGCCAACCAAGCAAAGGATGCGTGAGGTTAAGCGGAACCATCCATAGAGTCGCCAAAACCCCGGGGTCCAAGACGCCCATCATATTTGACATTGAGGATCCCCGATGGCATTACGCAAGGGGTTCTTGCCGAGTTGGTATCACCAACCATCCGCAACCTCAAGGTCACAAAGATGTTGGGACGGCGGGCCGGGCCGAAATTTGATCTCCCCCTCCGTAAACTTCAAACCGACAAAGCTCAAGAGACACCCCAAGGAATCAACCGAAGGAGGCAAAGGGAAGATCACATTGCCAAATTTGGCGGAGCTAAACTTCGAACGAGAGGGTCACGCTTGACGGCCGATTTTCCATTGCCCACAATGGCATACTTGGCCCAAAGACTCGCCAAGTTCATGGCCGCCTTTCATTTGCTTTACAACTTACTCAAGATGCCCGCCCGATAAGGCTTCTGTCCATGGGACAAGAAGGATGCGCTTATCGCCCACAAGATTTACCGGCGCAACAATAGCAAACCACTTGCGGCCCCAAGAAGAAGACCACCAAGTCCGCAAGAGCTCGATGCCCATTCCGCAAGCGCACTCTTCGAGTGCGGCCCGCCGAGGACGCACCACAAGCTCCACCGCAAGTCAAGAAGATGGGCAGCCCGCCAAGACCAAGAAGGTGGCCAAGGAGGACGGCACGGTGGTACCTTCACCATCGCCACGCTGACCCAAATAGGAAGGCGAGTCAAGAGTTCGGTGAATGCGATGTGTTTGCATGGCAACCATCCGACATCCCCGTGTTCCTGTGAAAGTAATTGAGCACCACCTATGTCGCCACGCCCGCCGGCAAAAAAGTTAGGAACAAAAGGAGCACCAAGAGTTCATAGCGAAAAATCAAGAAGTTGCAAGCTGTCGTAGCCCAAGATTCATAGCGAAGAAAAAGTTGGAAGCAGAAGCTTGTCGAGAGTCCTCCATCCCACGTGGTTGGCCAATCCAAGAGTTGTAGAAGGCAAATGGGAAATGGAACTTTGTATTGACTTCAGATTTAATAAAGCTTGTCCCAAAGACCCATTTTTTGCCACGACGACCAGATTGTTGACTCCACGGCCGGTGATTTGCTTTTTTTGATGCATATTCGGTATCATCGATCTTCATGGGTAAGAGGATGAAGAGAAAACCCATTCATTACACCATGTGGCACGACGCTTCAACGGATGCCTTTCGGTTTAAAGAATGCTGGTTCAACTTTGCAAGAGTAGTCCATGATGCCTTTTGGCCAGATACACGTAAATGTAGAAGCTCATGGATGATATAGTGGTCAAGAGCAAGGACAAAGCAACTCGATTCAGATTTGATGAGACTTTGCAAATCCACGCAAGATCAACCTCAAGCTCAACCCCGGAAGTGCGGTTTGGAGTCCCTTCCGCAAGCTTCTCGGTTTTGTGTCTCAACGGGAATCGCCAATCCCGACAAGATCAAGGCCATTGAGCGATTGAAGCACCAAAGCGCCAAGGATGTCGAGGCTTGCCGTTATGGGCTGCTCTAGCAGGTTTATTCTAAGTCTCGAAGGCTCGCCATTTTTCAAGATTTTGAAAAGGAGGTCCAATGAAATGGACTGGGAGGCCCGCAGACTTGAAAGATACCCCCTCCCCCAATACTTGTCGCACCGCCACAAGAGAAGTTGTGTTAATAGCGGCAACCAATCAAGTGGTTAGTGCTGCGTTAGTAGGGAGAGGAGGCGATGATGAGCCGAACCGAGCAAACGATCCAGCGACAAGCAAGGGCTTTGCCACAAGCCCGTCCCATAAGGAAGATCGGAGGTTATAAAACATAAAAGATGGTGCAGCCCCATTTTGTCGCCCTTTGGGGGCTAGGTCAAGGTACTGGTGCGTGGTTTTCCCCCCTCATGGCCTCGGAAAGGCGCCATTACTTCCAAGCACGGATAACAGTTGTCACGCTTCCTAAGAGGATATTCAAAATCCGTAACAAAGTGAATTGTCGAGGGGCATCGAATGCGCTTTGGTCTCAAGTTTGAAAGCACTTCAACTATCCAAAGGAGCATTGGCAGAATTCATAGCAGAGGGACGCCAACGCAAGATGAAGAAATTCCAGACGAGCATCCCCGGCCAAGGAGGCAAATAAAGAGTGGCTGATGTACTTTTGTGGTGTTTTGCCCAAAGGGCCCCGGGGGCTGCTTATCGCACCCACCGGAGAGCACCTCAAACATAGTCCAGATGCACTTTCCCAAGGAACAAGCAACAAATAATGCAAGAAAGGTTTGGCCGGTCTCGTGGATTCGGTAGACCTTGGGATCAAGAAGCTCATTGTCGGGGACTCGCAACTTGTCGTCCGCCAAGTAAATAAAGATTATCGTGAGTCCGTGATGGAAGCTTCACGCCGATGAAGTGAGGAAGCTAGAAGAGCACTTGAAGGCCTCGCAAATGGAACATGTTCCAAGAGCTCGTAATGATATAGCTGATGGCCTCTCCAAATGTGCCGCACTTAAGTTACCTGGAACCAGGAATTTTTGTGCTCAAGTGACTCACCAACCGTAACACCATCAATAGACAGAGCAAGAAAAGAAAATTGGTTTCCGGCGACTACTTTCCGCAGAGCTCCCTCGAGCCGCCGCCAAGAAGGTCCCTAAATCAACGCAATATCATCGAGGAGCAGCTGCCCGACAAACCCGTGATTTGTTTCGCTGAAGGCACGCCCCGACAAGCTTTGCTCCTGCAGCTTGCCGGGATCATCAAGTCTGGCAACCGCGTGTTCTTGCCTAGAAGCTAATGTTCCCGCAGTGGTAGATGAGCCTTTAGTCCTTGTTGTCGAGCCACGTGCCCAAAGATGGGCGCAGCAATCGCCCATTTCTTCATGATGAGAACTTCCAAGAGCAAGAAGAAGGAAAAGTAGTTCTGCAAGTAAGTATGTATCTTTGTTGACAACATCCTATACGTAAGAAGACTCAACGGTGTGAAATTGAAGTGCATTTGCCGGAAGATGGACAGCTGCTGGCGAGATACATGGAGGCATATGGGTCACCACATTGGCGAAGAGCACTTGCCGCAAAGCTTCCGCAAGGTTTTTCCGCCGAAGCCTCCAGATGCAACCGCACAAGCAGCCAAGTGTGAAGCATGCCGCCCATTCCAAACAGATACACCAACCAGCTCAAGCTTTCCAGACGATCCCTTTATCCTGCCCTTTTCGTCTGGGCGTCGATATCCTCGCCCTTCCCCAGTTGTCGGGGCTTTGAGTACTTGTACGCCGCAATCGCAAGTTCACAAAGTGGCCGAAGTGGAACCAAGGAGGAAGGTGACAAGACAATCAGCAACTAAATTCTTCGTCAATTGTTTGCCGCTTTGGGATTCCTAACCGATCATCACCACAACGGAACGCAGTCACAAGCCGCACCTTCATGCAAGACGCCCAAGATCTTCGCCAAGATCTGCTTTTTCGCTGCTCATCCGAGAAGCAACGGTCAAGGAGAGAGCAACGTAAGTGGCGGGACTTAAGACCGAATCTCGACAAAGCGCGGCGGAAGAAATCGGATCGAGGAGCGCCGGTGGTTCTTGGTCGATCAGACGACGCCAAATCGAGCCACCGCCGACACCTTTGCTCTAGCTATGGAGCAGAGGCAGTTCTCCCCACGGAACTCGGATACGGGTCACCCGGAGTGCTCGCTATGATGAGCTTTGAGCAAGAGCACGCGGCAAGATGACACGCTCCTCGAGGAGGATCGCTTCAGTCGACGATGCTCGTTGCAGCAAGCTTTGCGCCGCTACCATAGCCGCAGTTAATGCCGAAGCTTGAGGAAGGCGACTTTGTTCTTCTGCCTCAATCCGCCAAGAATTCCAACAAGTTGACGCAAGGGAAGGCCCTTATCGGGTGAAATGAGTCACTAGGCCCGGCGCTGTCCGCCGAGACCAAGATGGCCCGGTGAGCAATTCCTGGAATATAGAGCATCTTCGCAGTTTTACCATATATGCGGTTCCTGAACCTGCTCCAACCACCCTTTTGTACAAGTCTTGCCTGTTGCATGTAATCCTTTGTACAAAGCCGGGCGACCTGCATCAAGAAGTTTATGTGTTTGCGCATAACTTGTCAATACATGCTTTCATAATCTTATATGCATGTGTCTCTAACATTTTGTGCAGCATCCACACCCGTAAGCTGGCGACGAGCCACTAGGCTCCATAACTTTATTTTCTTCTTTCTTCTCAAACAAGAAGAAGGTTCATCCACCCACAAGTTAACCGGGGAAGGAGAAGATAATGGTGTGGGCCCTGCGCCGCCGAGGAACTGCCGCCTTGCCGAAGTGAACAATGTAAAGCTAAGTCGCTAAGTTTAAACAATCAGTTTAAATTTTGTTTTAAAATTTTAAGTTATCTTCCTAACGATAGTACTTTTGTATGGAAAACCTGTGCGGAGGAACCGACTTCATGATTAGCTTGCACCTTACTTTGTTTCGAGTCCGCCAACAACTTGCTGCTGAACTAGTTGCCAAGGTTGCTTGTCGAAGCGCATCGCCAAGCAGGTGCTAAAGTTCGACTAAACCCCAAAGGTGTTCGTGACAAGTTCCCCAAAAGCGTAGGGCATAAACAACAAGGAAGAAATCGAGTAAAGGAAATAACATTGCATTCGATTGCCTAAGATAGTGTATTTAATTAACCCATA
>JAHIAM010007775.1:0-12888 GCA_021605205.1 Aegilops longissima | reverse complement strand
GATGGCTACCTTTGTTTCAATATCTAAAGGGTTGATGAAGAGCAAAAAGTTGGCGGTTCAAGCAAAGAAGTATCGCCAAGAGGAAGAGGGACAAGGACGAAGTCGAGGACGGGACGAGGACCCGAGTAAGGTGGCAGTGTCGTTGCTCATGGTGGTTCTAATGCAGGTTCACCGAATAGTTGCAAAGTTTAATTTCAGGTGTGCTTAATTTAATTTGAGGGGTGTGTTGTGTCGAGCCCCAAAGTAACTATGTTATGTTTCTTCTTGTTACTTTAACTCTTAGTAAGTACATACTAGTATTTCTTACATTTCATCTTTTAGTTGGTATAGTACTACCACTGCTTATTCACATTATATACGACAATATATATGGCCAACATCATATAGCCAGCAGTTTAGTTGTCAAAGAATTTCAGTGGTGCTTAGTTTTGTCAAAGAATTCCTGTGGTGCTTAGTTTTATTTGAGGGGTTGTGCCGACACCATTATTGTGACTAGCCTTTTAATAGTACTATATGCATAATTTGCTATTTAGCGCCTCTATATGTACCACCTTTTTAATTTCAAGTTTTGCTCCATGGCTTAATCCATCGATACTATCATGACATAAAAGTATACATTTTTTAAAAGGCTAGAGGGCGGGCAGTCTAGCTTGGTCGGTTTCACGAGAGGCGAGGGCCTTTGTGATTTGACGGCTCATTACTCTGGAAGGCGGGCCTTGTGATTTGACTCGTCAGATAAATGCGCCGATTTACCTCGATCGAGGAGGAGCAAAGAACCGCGGCGTATACTCAAGTTTTCCATCGGAGTAGTAATCGCTGACGGAGGAGCACGAAACACGGCAGCCCAAAGGCCATATGGCGATAAAAATGATCTAATTTGCTAGTCATCTCATTGTTAGCATTGTTCTATTCATTCCTCAAAAACAAAAACCATTGTTCTATTCATGCCTCGCAGAGAACGTGACACGGCGCTAAACACCAAGCAAAAGATGAAACACAAGAGCAAAAGAAGAAGGAAGATTATCACCCCAAATGATCTAATTCGCCATGAGTCGTGAATCGCTTCTTCATCGCCTCCACGACCTCCATCTCCTCTGCGCTCCTCCGCCATCTTCTTCATTCTGTCCATGACGCGATTTTTCGACGCGAGCCTTCATCATCTGCTCCACGGCCGCGATTACGCACTTGACAAAGACCGGGTGCTCGGCGCGAGCTTCGCCAACTCCTCCTTCTTCGCTCCATGACGAGGGCCTGCAGCATCTTCATCGAGGAACTACTATTCTCATGCAGCTTCTTCCAGCCGGCGTTTTCTCCTTCAACAGGTCGATCTCGGGCAGTAGCTTCGCCTTGTCCTCCCGAAGTCGCAGGATTTCGCGGTCGCCTTCTTCTCCGAGGCAATGCTCTTCTTCAAAGATCACCAAGCCGGGCGGTCAACTCCCCGCGATTGAGCTCAGCGGGCATGTCGTCGAGGCTCTCCTTCAAGAACTCCGCAAGCCTTGATGAACTCCTTCGCTTATTGAGGTGCTTATTGAGCTGATCGGGCATGCCGCGAGGGATAACGACTCCAGCTCCGCCTGCTCGGCATGTTCGCCTCATCGGCTAGGGCGCCTCCGGGAGCCATCGCCGCCTGAGAGATCTTTCGAGGTCTCGCATGGCGGCGAGCCTCTTTTTTTTTTCCGCAGCCTTGGTTGCCGCCTCCCTTGTTACGAGTAGTTCTCACCCAGAGCTCGCCACCGCCATGGCAACGATTTTACTAAGAAGAAGCACTTATGAGGAGGAAAGGTAGAGTAATTTTTTGTTAGGTAGTTCCCTTTTATAACCTAAGTACTAGCACTAGTAGTACTAATACCTGCATAGTGGGAACACGCCAGGTTTGGTACGAGTACTAGTAGGTGTGAGGTTTTGAATGTGATGGGAACAAAAAGATTAATTGATGGTTTTGGTTTCGAGGTTCAAACGGCCCCATGAGTTTAGTGGAACATAAATTTCAAGTAGACTACACGCTCAAATGCGTAAATATTATGTTACCAAAATTGGCACAAAATATGGGAGACCAATGGAAGTACTACTAGCAACCCACGATTTAACTATCGATGCGCAAGGGAGTAATAATGTCTTTCTTCCGCCTCACGCCCACTCAATTTGCATGCGCTGAAATTGACCATCAATGAAGTGAACGATTTACACGCCAAATTATCACATGGGGTGGATCTTGGCAAAATTGCCCGCCCTTACCCGGCAGCGGGGGAATGAGTGGTGGGTTGGGCACATCTTCGCTTCGATGTACCGCCAAGATGGCTCGTGGAGGACGAGTACATTCTTTCGAACCAAGACCCACGTGATCAATCCACGCAAGGAGGTCGCGATAACGCCCACATGTGCCACGGGCTTCATGAATTAAGAGACACTGTAGCGCCATTGGTATTCTAATTTACGGTTTTGCACATACCGTACTAGTAATTTACACGCATTGCACGCAGATTTTGCAACCAAATTATGAATAAATACCACACTATAGCATTGCCTTAGTCATATATGGTGATGTAGCCCTTCGCTTAATTTTATAGTTCATCTCATTCAAAATCAAATTAGTTTTAAAAAAGCTAAGAACGCGGAATAGGAAAAACATGGGATTATAGGGAATGTCTTTGAACCTACAGATTGTACGAGTGTTTGATTGTGCATAGAAAAAACGCAGAATTTTTCAAAGAGGTTTGAGGATGGATGTTTCCATGAAATCTAGTGCAAATGAATCATATGGAAAATTCCTATGGTTTACAATCCTATTAATCAAACAACCAAGATAGAAAAATTCCTAATGATTAGAATCCTCCAAAATTCCTTTGAGAACTTTTGAATCAAAGAAGCCCTTAATCTATTTTATGATTCATGGAATTGTGCATTGTAAAGCATAAAGTAAAAACAAATAATGGCAATTCAACTAGAAAAAAGTTTGGGCAGTTATGATACGGAAGATTCTAGAACAAAAGAGAACCACGTTGTTTTGAGGTTTGTGCATTATGCTTAAGTTCAACCATGGAGTCTGCTAGATTGTACATGTGGCAAAATCCGGGGGCTAGAAGATGGTGCGAGGGGCCGAGTGGAGGAGACTATGAAGGAATGCACAAGTGCAGATCGATATTTAGAGAGAGGGGTAACACGCGCTGTTTAAGCCATGGGGAGCCATGAAAAATAAATGAGCTAGGGGCCAAGCATTGCTAATCCTTTACGAGGAGGGTCAATTCATGAAATTAAACCTTTTTAGCAGCAATTGTCTAATGATCACATTCATATTAGCCTCGATATATAGTGATGTTAGGGGGCAGGCCGCTTATCGCCCCGCTTCGCCATTGTGCACGATCCGAGAGATGAAGCGGAAGGCATGGATGATGAGAGGGGACGTTGGATATATAATTAATGTGGGTGTATTAGCTATTTATGTTAATCCTATAAGAGGTATGATTGATCGATTGGACGGAGAGGTATAGATTGATCGATGTGGACGGGAAAGAGGGTGAGACCTCACCGGATATATCGATTGATCGGTTTTGTGGAAAACTATGAAAGACCTAGCTATACACACATACATAGAGGAACATCGATCGCTGCGCATGCACGCTGAGAGATAAAGAATGCCCGATGAGGGAGAGGGGATGTGGGTGTGTGCCTTCATGGGAGACCGAATTGAAGAAAAAGATTGCATGCGATGGATAGATAATGCCGATCGGTAGTGTGTGTGCATGCATGCACGGAGAAAGTTAGTGGTACAATTATAAAGAGAAGACTACGTGGGGTAAAAGAATAGGTGAGGTCATAATCAATGTAAAGTTGAATTCAAATATTTGAATAAGAGATCCCGATGTTTGAAACCCATGCATGCATGAATATAACGGAGATCTCGGGTGGTTTGGAAACGAGCATGTTGTAATGTATACATTGAACAAGGTCGACTGATTTGAATTTGAGATACCGATGGCGTACATCATTTGCCCATGTCGATCCCGGCATGTAATTGAGATGATGGGCGGTTTAGATCACATATCTATATCTATACCCCTATATATATATTATATTATATATATTTTTTTATTGTGAGCGGGTAACTTTAACTTTGAAAGATGGTCGTTGGATGAGGCGAATCCAAGGTCCAAAGATGGCAAATTTGAGCACTATTGGTCGTTGGATATCATCTAGATTCCACCAGATTTCCACATGTATAATCTAGAAGACTCCATGGTTGAACTTAAGCATAATGCACAAACATCAAAACACAAGCACTTCTTATTTGTTCTAGAATCTTCCGATCATAATTGCCCAAATGTTTTTCTACATGATTTGCCATTATTTGTTTTTACTTTATGTCTTACAACGCACAATTCCATGAATCTTAAAATAGATTAGCTTTTTATAAAAACTAGATGATTTTGAATGAAATGAACTATAAGAATTAAACTAACATCTACATCATGCATATATGACTCAAAGCTTGCATGCTATAATGTGGTATTTATTCATAATTTGCTTGAATCTCATGCGGCAATGCACGGTACCTTACTCTAGTCTAAATGGTGTTTGTGTGTGTGTTGTGCGTGTTGAGGTGCAAATTGTCTTTTTTGGGTACACGTTGCTTGTTCTTCGAAATTTCAAGCCGCCTTTGTTATGCCGAAAATTGAAGCTAGGCTCTCTCATCGTGCGTAAACTCCCGCTCTTCAACCCGCCTTTGTTAGCCCAAATATTTAAGATATATCTTTGTCTAGTGTTCGGCAACTCCTCCATCTCAACCCCCGCTTTGCTATTCAAATTACAACGCGCAAAACTCCCACCTCCGTGAAATCCCGACACGCAAATGCCCGTGGTACCCGAACCAAAGAACCCTTAAATCGGTGGGGGTACTTTGAACTTACCCCACATTTCGACAAGCGCTCTGCCATGGTTCCCACGCCATCCCATCCGCCCACCCATTCGACACCGAGGCCGCGAAACCCGCGAAAACCCCACACCCTGCTCCGTCCGCCACCCAGCCGAGCTTTTCCCGACGACGCCGCCCATAGAACACCTCGACGCCCCTCATCCACCGCATCGATGAGGATCCGCCGTCGATCTCATCGTCCCACGGTTCAGCCACCCCTGCCCTCCTCCAAGGAGCTGCCCCGACGTTCCTCGCCTTCGCGCCACCTCCATTCCCACACCGCCTTTCACCGCACCACCGAAGAGCATCATCATCACCGCTTCTCGATGAAGGCGCCTAATCGGCGCCACCAAAGAGGTTGTACACTAATCGCCGATTTTCTTCTTGATTCGATTCACGGTGTCGCTGCGCCGGTCCCGAGCCGACACGCGCGGCTCCATCCACGGGCGCCGCCGCCACCTCTCTCCACGGCGCCGCCTCCTCGCGGCGACGCCCACATCAGAGGAGCTGCTGCTGCTTAGCTCTCGCTCGCGCTGCCGTTTCGCTCTGCTCTCGGTCCCGCCTGGTCTCGCTTGCTATTTGTTTTGCCATTGCTGTTTCGCCTTGCTCTTGCTATGGCGTCGCCCGATGGCTACACTTCACGACCGAATCGACTTTGGGTCACCGATTTAAGGTGGCTCGCCTGGGTGAAGGAAGAACCAGCCGCAAGGGAGGGGGGCTCACGAGAGGTACCCCACTATCTATCTTAGGGTTCAGGATGGGGCGGTGGCCATGTGGCGGGCGCTACGGGCGGCGCTGGGATCGCCGGGAAAAGCTCTGCACGGGGGGCCTAGAGGGATGGCCGGGCGGCGCGGACCGGCGGTGGGAGTGCCAAGGGCGGGCGGGCGACGGCCGTCACGGCCGGGGGCTGCTGTTTGGCCGTGGTGTCAAGGCCGGGTGGAGGTTGAAGATGAACCGCAGCCCTTGATTTCAGATCCAACGGCTGCAAAATCGACTGACCAGAGATGAAAAAGTCACGACCGACGTAGCCTCACCTTGCTAGTGCTGCTCAGTTTCACAAGAAAATTCAGCCGACAAAGAAAATCAGTTTGGACAGTTAGGTTCAGCTTTAGATGCTAAGTTCGGGCCATGCTTAAGTTCAGAGATGAGCGGCTGATGTATTTTACATCTAGCACTTTGTGGTTATGTATTTTACGCATGTATTGAGATGCTATTAGAATTCCACTCAGGTTAACGTTGTTCGTTGTCTCTCTTGTCCTGCTTCAGCCTCAAGGCCGTACAACTCACCGGAGTGCTCCAACGACTAAACCTCCATCACAGCCGAGCAGACTCGGCTCCATCTCCGACGCCTAAGATCTTCTTCCTCCTCCGACAACAAAGTCAGTCGGAGCATCCTCACCGGCCAACCCAATCACGCTGAGATCGACATGGCTTCGCCAAAGAGGTTGTACACTTGTTGCATCTCTTTTTTACTCTACATGTTATATATATTGTCCACTGAGCACTCGTAGTAACGGGAAATACGATTATTTTATCCTACTATATGACAAGCAGTGAGGTACCAGGCAACTTAGCTATCCGTGATGGACTCTCTTGAACGCCATCATTATTTATCTCTCGCTGCTTGAGCTGTGCATTTGTCGATGGGCCGGAGTTGAGCTAGTATGGCAGTGGCCTGGGTCCAAAGTAATAGAAGTAGCACAAAAACATTTTTTTAGTGTAGGATTTTCCTTGCTCAAGCCTGCCTACTAGAATCGCCAGTGCTTGAAAGGAAAAGTGAATGAAAAACATAGGAATTGGAAAGTTTCCTATGGTACTACTTTTCATGAATTTGGTGCAAAGGAATGGAGCAAAGGAAAACTGAGGATTTGTTCCTTTAGTGTCTCCTTGAAAGAAAAACCGTAGGAATTCTAATTTCCACTTCTCCTCCTTTTCATATACTAAGAGATAGTAGCATAATAGCATTATAACTGTACATTTTCTTGTGGTTTGACTTAATCTCACCATGCTTTTTGCATCCTGTGATCTTCCAATTGTTGTGAATCAAACACCAGATAGTAAATCCTGTGTTTTTAAATTCTGTTTGCACGCGCATTCCTATCCTATTCCTGTCTATTTCTATCCCTGCATTGTTAGAATCCTCAAATTCAAACAAGCCCTTACTCAATTACTTCTGTTAGATATGTGTCAAAGAAAACCTTGTGTGGTTTGTCCCGCCTCACGAAGGCTGTGTTCCACCCCAAACCTCAGCTGCAACTAACGCATTTGAAGGGTTCACCATGTTGTCATCCGAGCAGATGACCTTGAGGACTACACGGGTCCAAGAGAGGTCGACTCTTCCGTGTCCGCTACGCTATGCGTCGCTTAATATGATGACATGCTACATTATCGTCAGTTCACCTATTAGACCGAGTCAGTCCAAACTAATGTGAAACTTGAGTTTTTAAATGGTTGTGGGTACATATTGGGGCAATCAGCACTATCTGCTACTATCCGTTAATCTCCGTGTCTACTATGAGTTTCATGTTGGTGCAAACAAACATTAAAGGAGCCATTATCTGTATTTTTAACTAAAGCTATTATCCGCCTCGCTATCATTGGTTTTGGGTCTATCCAGTTTGCTACCATCACTCGATTTGTGCATGCACTCCTTACATAATCTCACTATGTTTTATTCCTATGCATGCCGCTTATTGTACACAATGGAACTGATCATGTAGAGCAAAAGAGACGAGCCTCATGTGGCAATAAAATTTCATGCAGACGCTGCTCCATGGTGGGCGCAAAGGCAGCCCCCTCCACCCATTTCGATCGTAATCAAGAGGAAGATAACTATTCTAGGGGATTCGAGGAGAAGACCCTCCTATTTACCCTATGAGGTCTTCGCTCTAATTGGCATGCCTGATGTTGGTAATATCATGCATATGGTGCCTTGTATTGCTTATCAGATACATTAAAGATGTCATCTCTTAGTTTAGACATGCTTTGTGTCAATGCCATCTGCTTTGTTTCTTTATCGTATATGTGAATCATGCAATGCCATCTTGTCTAGCCGCATCATATATGTGAATTTTGCAATGCCACCCTTGTTAGCTACCATCTTATATGTGAATTATATCATGCCATCATTTTTTATTACGTGTTAAATTTGTCAACAATTAGTACATTCAATTACTTCTTCCGTGCATCAAAGCCATCTGGATACTGGCCATGGAAAATCTGGAGTGGAAACAAGGTTCTTTGAAAGTGACAATGCTATCTGAATGAAGTTATGTCTTGTCTGGTTACTTCGATAGCTCCTCAGAGAGAGGATTCGTAGATGTATGACTATCATATTTCCCCGAGGTGCATGCCCTAACTTGGCAGATTATGTTACCTCATACTCATCATATGGTATCTTGCATTGCTATGTCATTTGCTTAGTTTAGACATGCTTTGTGTGAATGCCAATTGCTTAGTAGTGTCTAATTACCATATATGTGAATTATGCAATGCCATCTTGTTGCAGTGACATTATATATGTGAATTATGCAATGTTATCTTGTTGCAAGGCATTATGTATGTGAATTATGCAATGCCATGTTGTTTAGGCAAGCGCCATATATGTGAATTATATGCGCCAGCCTTTTTTTGTATTTCTCATTGCTTTTGTCGATAATGTTTGTATATTCAATCTGCCCCGTGTATCAGCCATTTGAATTGGTGATGGAGAACTCGGAGTGAAAACAAGGTCTTCAGAAAGAGACAATGCTACTGTCAAGGTATATCTTGTTGGTTACAGATAGCTCTTCAGAGGAGGATTCGTGGGCGATGACCAGTCCTATTATCCCCTCGAGGTGTATGCTCAAACTTGGCAGGGTTATATTACTCTATATAATGCATATGTTGTATTGCAATGCTTAGTTTTACATCATATACACAATATTGAATGCCATCTCCTTAGTTGATACATCATATATGCAATTGCTCTCCGCTTCACTTCCTTAGTATATAAATGATATATTTGAATTATGTCATGCCATGATGTTTACATAGACAACATGTATCTCAATTATGGCATGCCAACCCATTTTCTAAAGACATATATAATATAGTTATATCATCTCATCCTGCTTACATAGTCATCATATTTTAAATTATGTCATTCTATCCGTGAATTATATCATGCCATCATGTCTCCATCGACGATATGTTTGTGATTTATGGCATGCCAACCACTTTAATAGACACATCGATAAGTTATATCACATGTCATCCTGTTTACATAGTCATCATATTTTCAAGTATGTTATTCTATCCTCATTAGTTAGCCATCATACATGTGAAATTGTGTCATGCTATCTCTGCTTAATTAGCCATCATATATGTGAAATTATGTCCCGCTATTCTGCTTTGCTTAGACAACATAAATGTGAATTATTTCATGCCCTGCTTCTTCCCTACTATCCATTGCACTGCTGTCTATTCATACAATGTCTAGACATTCAATTACTTTTCTTGTTTATCAGCCATTTCAATTGGAGGGAGTGATGGTAGTATTCGTGGGAGTAAAAACACGGTCTTCAGAAAAGATCGCATAATTGGTCGATGCAGATAGAACCACGCCACTACTTGCCCAAGAACCAGCCCCACCACACATAATCCACACTCATGCAGATTGTACCCTACCTGGGCTGGACAAGAGAACCAGCTACACCTTCTAACCCCAACCCCAAGCAGATAGACACATCCGGCCTCAGTTGACACAAGACTGCCTCCACCACAGAGCACCCAAACACGAGCAGTTAGTAAGGCAACTGCAAAGGCCCAAATCACGAGGACCACCACTCGAACCCAAGTCAACGCTTAAAGCAGAAGAAGAATTGTTCTCAGGTCAGGTCTCCGTGAGCTATGGTTCATACTACTTTGCTCTTGCATCACCGTATTTATCGATACCAACCAATTTCAAATTTGAAGGATGCAATCGAAACTCCAATGGTGAACATGGTATGTTTTAAACCTATTTCTTCAACGTGTTTGGCTGTTTGCTGTTGTAACTTGCCTTCTATGTTGATTTCAGTTTCAATTGAATAAACAGTTATGTTCTCATGCCATGCACATTATAAGTGTTGTTATTGTTGTGTAGTTTCCTCACACTTATATTCTCGTCTATACTGCTTTGTCTTAAATAGATATGATTGAATCAGATTCATCTTTGATTTGGCAACATAAACTATAATGATATAGACCACATGTGACCATACTATTATAGATATATGTTTGTTTCATGCTGTTATCCTGTCCACCTTACTACTGAACTGGCTTACCAAAATGAGTTTCATATACTACATTGTAAACCCGAGATGTGTTTGTTTGTTTTCTTTTTAGAATGCGGATAAAATATTGGAGAAGAGTACCTGTTATGCAATGGTAAAGGGAAGTAATGCGTATAAGGTTCAAGATAGTGAGACATCCCTCGTTGGTCTCTCCAAGAAAGCTGATAAAAACTATATTGAAGACATGAGACAACCGTAAAGTCCCGTCTTGATGTAGTGTTCTAAAGCATGGGCTACCACTGCTGGCACCAGCTCTTGAACTCATTGCCTGAATCAGTTCGACTTTTTGAGTCTCAAACTCAAGTTGAAAGACATCGATCGAGATGTTATGCTATGTGAAGACGAAGCGTCTGAGGAAGTCCCTCGCAGAATTCAGATGCATACTTCTCGGTGCAGTAACAAGTGCTTGGAGGACTTAAGCGCCAAACAAGAGAAAGTTAATAAGTTTGCTAGCATCTTGCCAAGATTATGGGTACCAGGATATTGTTTCTTGAGCTCTCATCAAGTGGTTTCAGTTCCAACTTGTTTTGTTGCGCGCTTATATGCTCATGTGTCCTTTATATTTGCACCGTGCTAACTTTGATGCCTAGTGGATGTAATATGTAATAGCCGTGATAGCCTAGTGTAAGTTGCTTGCTTATTTATTTCCTTGTTGTCTTGTTTATTTGTTTGCTTGTAGTCGCAGTAGTTCTTTTCTCGCGGTTTGCTAAGGGTCGCAATAACCTATTTTTTAAAACTAGGCCACAATAACTATGGGCTAATATTTACATCAGAGTGATACCGGACACGGGCCGAGAAACATTATTGGGCCTCCACGGCCATAGTAAATAATGGGCCTTCTATGGGTCAGAAACAATGGGTTTTCCTATCGTCATGAAACAATGGGCCTTCTATGGATGTATCATCAATGGGCTTTATACAGCAAGTGATAGATCGACAATAAACATGGGCCAATAATGCCGTCATTATGGGCCGAAAAAAGTTAGAGTTGAATATTCATCTGCAATGGCCGACCACAACGGCCATCGTTAATAGGTCATATTTCATGGCGCTATGAAAATGGGCCCAACGGTTAATGGACCACAAACAGCCGCATTGTAACCGGGCTGAATTTGGCCCACATGTTTAAAATGACATGACCGGGCCACAACAAACGAATCGCTGGAAATGAGCCCAAGAATAAATGGGCTCCGAGAGGTCGAAAGATAACATGGGCTGAAACGCACTAACGGAATAATATGCCCTTAATGGGTATAAAGCGAAACTCTATTCATCAGGGCCAGTTTCAACACGGGTCATTAATGGGTGTAAAGTAATACCTTTGTTCATTACGGGCCAGTTCACCACGTCGTTAATGGGTGTAAAGTAATACACCATTACGCTGCTTTCACTACGGCCGTTAATAGGCCAAGAGTTATAGGGCCCTCATATGGGCGAAAGGCGCCATGGGCCATACATACGGCGGAAACGGCTGGAATCATATTGGTGGCGAGATGACGCTCTTGGGCGAATTCGGATAAGGCGAATTCAGCCTTGGGTTAGGTGGCTGTAAATGGGCTATATGCGAACAGGCCGTTAACGGGCTTACATGGGCAGCCCACACCTTTAACCAAGTCAAATAGGCACTTCATTTGAATGGGCTCATTGGGCCATGCCACTTGTCGACGTATCATAGCTTCTTCGTTCCAATGAGTGGATGACATCCGTCCCAACGGTGAGCCGACACCGTTTCCTCCACCAATGATGATTTTACACGGAAAATCCCCATTGGTCGGGCTGTTAACGGGTTATCGGATCCAAAACCCGACCCGATAGCTTAACGGCTCCGCTACGGTGGATGCCACGGTCGGTCACCCTTGACGAAAGCACTTCGGACCGCGATTTATCGTCATGGAAGTGGACACTCGTGATGATAATTTTGGTAATGTCATGGAACACTTCTACGACAACACGTGTATGACTATCTTGATTCGTCATAAATTTGTCATGGATGTACATGCATGACAAAAACGCCACCCATCGTGACAAACACGTATCATCACGGAAGTGTATTTTTTTTTTGTGTCACCCGCCGGGGGCGGCCGCAGTGCCCTGGAAGTTGGCGACGGCGGTCACGCATCTCGCCCCTGGAGGAGATCAAGCCCGGAGGCAGGTCTAGAGCCACGAACGGCGCCGTTTTGAGTGCCATAGGGAACCAGTACAGACTTTGCCGCCTGGTCAGCGATGCTCATCAGGAGCTGAGAACTCCGGTCGGTGCCGTCAGAAGGAGGCAGGTCTGCTTGAACTTTCCCGGCCAGTAACGCCACGCAGTCGGGGTAGCGGCAGCCAACCGTGGTCGCGGGCCCGCCTTTGGAGGTGGAGTTGGTCTTGATGCCCACGCAAGCCGCCACAAAGCGGCGCGGCCCCGCCGGTAGACGATCCTGCGCGGCGTGCAGGAGTGGTGGAGCGTTTCTGTGGTCGAGGGACTTTGGCAGCTTTTTTCACGCTGCGGGCGCCGAAGCGCGTGGGTCGGCCACGGAGCCACGCCTTTAGCGCTTAGGGCGCCGCCTTGGGCGAGGTTGGGGAGGCGCCCATGAGCTACTCTCCTTAGGCTGGCGAGGGTGAGGCGAGAGGGACGCCAGGGTTCGCGGGCCGGAGAAGCCGCGATGCGGTCGAGCCACCTTC
>JAHIAM010007774.1:0-11529 GCA_021605205.1 Aegilops longissima | reverse complement strand
CATGAGATAATTCACATATATGATGCCTGCTCCATGGCTGTGCATAATTCACATATATGATAACTGCTGAAAAACATGGAATTGCATAATTCACATATCTGATATAGAAAGCAAACAGACATTCACACAAAGCATGTCTAATCTAAGCATATGGCATGGCAATGCAAGATATGCAAGCTATGAGAAATATAACCCAGCCAAGTTAGAACATGCACCTCGGGGGGAGGGGAATACGACTGGTCATCTCTCTCTGAATCCTCCTCTGAGGATCTCTACTGCAGTGAACAATTCTGCCGATGGTGCACCTGTGGGTGGATGACGGCACGGCAGAGCAGGACATAACACACGTAGTTTTCTTGACACCTATCTGAAAATGAAGTAAATCTGTAAGGGCCTTAGAATTGGAGGATTCTATAAACGCATGGACAGGAAAAACACAGAATAGGATAGGAATGCACGGCAAACAGAGCATTTGGAAACATAGGATTTCACCAACCGTGTGTTTGGCTCACATGAATTGGAAGAACAGAGGAATGGAGAAACAATGTGATGCGATTTAGTGTACAACCTCTTTGGCATAGCCTTGTGGACCTCAAAGATCATTGGGTTGGACGTGGAGGATGGTGATGATGCTGTGTGACTATCGGAGGCGGGAAGAAGACCCGAGGCCTCCGGAAACGACACCGAGGGTATCGCTCACTGTGATGGACGGTTCCGTTGCTGGAGCAGCTCCGCTTAAGGTGTACGGCGACGAGGCTGAAGCATGACAAGACGCATAACGTTAATCTGAGTGGGACCCTAATATCATCTGCAATAGATGATGTAAAATACATCACCAAAAGTGTTAGATGTAAACGATCAGCGGCACGGCCGCCCGACAGATGTCGAAGTACTGCTCACTCGAACTTAATCAAGAAAATGAACTTCACAAATAAACTGAATTTCATCAGAGAAACTGATTGAACTAGTAAATGAGCATTGCAATAGATGTTTAGGCGCTCGAGCACTAGTAGCAGAGAAGCAGTGATCTAAATCAGCAGACGCCGAGCAGGAACGACTAGCAGAGAGAAAGTCGCAAGAGCACCGCGAAGCGAAAAGCAAAGCAGCAACTCCTATAGTTGCCGGAGGTCGTCAAGCAGCAGCAGCAGGAAGCGAGAGAAAGAGCAGAGCAGCGCACTAATGAAAGCAGGAGCAGCAGCAGCGTGACCGACAAAGAAGAACAGAAGCGCAGCGAAGCGAGAGCCGAGCACCGCAGCTTAGTGCCGCTGGAAGTCGCGCCGAGGAAGCAATGCCATGGGGAGAGACGCTGGATGATGTGGCGCGACGGCGCTTATCGATGGAGACACGCCATGTCTGCCGGTATCGAGCACCGCAGCCCCTGCGGAGATCGAATAAAAGATAAAATGCAGCGGGTGAGTGCAGAATTTCTTGGTTGGCGCCGAAAGGACTTCGCTTCATCTGGGAATTGGTGAGGGTGCTGCGGTTCCGGGCAAGGTCAAGACGGCGCGTGGGGATTGAGGTATGACAGACGAGGCGAACATTGGGGTAGCTCCGAGGTGGAGGACGGGCGGCTGATCCGGGGGACGACGAGATCGGATAACGGATCCTCGTAAAGGCGTGAATGAGGGACGCAGCTGTTGCGGTGGACGACGAGTCGGGGAAGAGTCTCCGTTGGCGGGCGGGGTCGAGGCCGATTTGAGGAGCGGGGTTTCGCTGGTTTTGGCGGCCTCGATGCAATAATGGGGGGGCGCGAAGGGGGGAGCTGCTTAGGGACGCGCTTGTCCAAAATGTAGGTGGAGTTACAAAGTACACTTCCCCACCGGGTTTTGACACCGCCGACGTGGAGCTTCATTTCGGCTGAGGGGTAGAAGGGGATTGTGCAAGATGGGCTGCGGAGCGATTTCGATGAGGAGGGAGTTCGCCAAGGCCCAAATTTCGGGATAACAAGGCGCCAAGCTGGTTGAAGAAGCAGGAGTTTCAAAGGTGTGAGACAAAAGATATCGAGCTTGAAAATTTCGGATAATAAGGTGTGGATTCCTTGTTCAGTAGTAACAAACTTAACGTAAAAAACAATTCATACAAGACACAAGAGAGTCATGTCCCTTTACTATATTGCTATAGATGCCATTGAAAAACTACAAGAAAATGTAAAAAATCGGAGAACAAGATTACCTCGCACAAGCATCAAATCGATTCGCACTTCCCTCAACAACAACAAAAACAAATCAATTCCCACCAAAGAAAGAGTAATGTCCCTTTTATATGATTACAGATGCCATGATCTCGAATTTCAATTTTGAATCCACGTTATGTTGAATTCAATATCGCGTTAGGTGACCTTGCGTTTATAATTGATGTAGCCATACATTTTGATCTTCCATCATATATGAACATTTTACTCCACCATGTGAACATATATATTGTCGCTCACCATATGGACTAAATTTGAATCAATTTTCCTTATTTGAATACGATTGTTGTCAAGTTATACAATAATTTAAATATTATCTTGATAACAAAAACATACATATAGCAGTAATCATATTTCACTATGAACTACATGCACCATACATGCTCCAATTCAAATATTTGTATCCATTTTATGTTGAATTCAAATCATAGTACATTATTGGTCTAGGTAGCTTAGATGTTTGGGATAATCTAAACCCTGTTTTCATACGTATAATTTTGGCTGAATTGGGACAAGTTTTGATAAGCTTCTTGCAAAACGGAGATTCTCTCAACAAGCCCTCGTGGTTCCGAGAGGAACGTGTCACCTTGTGTAAACGATATACGCTATTCTCCCTCGATTTTATTTACAGAGGCAACATAGAACTATATGAGTGCCTGTTAAATTTTGGAATTATTTCGGTGTTCATTTGGCCTTTTATACATTAATTGAGTTTTTTGACTTTAATGCATAATCTAAATATGAATTGCATGCACATGCTCCGTGCACCAAAGTGGGTTGAAAATCACATGTGTGTCCTTGGTTGAATTTCTAGGTCCCATGGAAGAAATGAGAATGAAATTCAAACATCTCAAGGCCATGACTCGCCGAGAACATCGAGAAACTTTGATTTTAAATTCATGTAAATCCAAACTCGCCTGGAAATCATGAAACTTGGCATGGTGTCATGTCATAGCACAAACATGTTGTGGTAAAAATTGGGCCGATTGGAAGCTCGTGGTTCTAAGAGGAACGTACACCTTTTGAGTGTGAAACGATATACGCTGCCCCCCTTTGAGTTTCTTAACAAAGGCAACATAGAACTACATTAGTGCCTGTTAAATTTTGGAATTATTCGGTCTCTTTGTCGCTTTTTTATACATTAATTGAGTTTCTCGTCATTTAATGTGCATAAGTCAAATTTGAACTATAAGCACATGCTCGCACCAAAGTTGGTTGAAAATCACATTTGTGTCCTCGGTGAATTTCTAGGTCCCATGCAAGAAATGAGAATCAAATTCAAACATCAGGGCATCGGCTCGGCCGAGAACATTGAGAAACTTGGTTTTAAAATTGTAAATCCAAACACGCCTCTAAAAATCATGAAACTTGGCATGGATGTCATGTCATGGTACTACCATGTTGTGGTAAAAAATTGGCCGAATAGGAACAGATTTTGGTATAAGCTTCTTGCAAACCCAAGCTTCTCTCAAGAAGGCTCAGGTTCCTGAGAGGAACGTACACCTTTGAGTGCGAAACGATATATGTTGTCCCCCTTGAGTTTATTTACAAAGGCAACATAGAACTACATGAGTGCCGTTAAATTTTGGAATTATTCGCTTCATTTGGCCTTATTTACACATTAATTGAGTTTTTGGTCATTTAATGTGCATAATTCAAATTTGAACTATAAGCACATGCCCCCTGCACCAAAGTTGGTTGAAAATCACATTTGTGGCCTCCTGGTGAATTTCTAGGTCCCATGCAAAAATGAGAATAAATTCAAACATCTGGGCATCGTGGCTCGTCGAGAACATTGAGAAACTTGGTTTTAAAATCATGAAACTTGGCATGGTGTCATGTCATGGTAGTACCATGTCGGTAAAAATTTGGCCGAATAGGAACAAATTTTGTATAAGCTTCTTTGCAAATCGGAGCTTCTCTCAAGAAGGCTCGTGGTTCTGGGAGGAACGTGTCACCTTTGTGTGCATAATTCAAATTTGAAATACAAGCACATGTTCCAAAGGCACCAAAGTTGGTTGAAAATCACATGTGTGTCCTCGGTAAATTTCTAGGTTCCATGCAAGAAATGGGAATGAAATTCAAAATTCTGGCCGTGGCTGGGTTGGAAACATTGAGAAACTTAGTTTTTAATTCTGTAAATCCAAAACACGCATGAAAATAATGAAATTTGGCTTGGTGCCATGACATGGCACCAACATGTGTGGTAAATTTGCAGTCCGATTGCGGTTATGCTAATACATTAACAATCAACAAAGTCATTTTGGAACAAGTGTTGTCACGCTATAATCGGAAACACAAGTATTATTGAAACCGTAAGTGTTCTACTTACTAGTACCATTATACGCGCCGCCACGCCGCCCCCATTTTTTATTAGCTAGGAGGCGCCAGCAAGGTAGCTATTTGAGTAGCACGAGAGGCGCATGATCACACTCGCTACAGTGCTTATCGGGAGGAGAGCCTTTGACCTCCATCCACCTCCACCTCTCCCAAGGTCTCCATTAATGGCGCCCGAGCCTCTGCTTAATGGCGTGGCTATGTCTCACCTGACTGAGATTTAAGAGAAAAAAGAAAATCTGAAAGCACGGATCTTGATGTAAGATCCAATGACCTATATAGCATCTATCGCGATTTATAGCAAGACATGATGAATATATAAGGACGATTACACTTTTGATCAAAGAAGGGCTTGTCCTTCCGATTTTCATTAATGAAACCACCACAATTCACAAGAAGTTCAGCACACAACTCCATTTCACAAGGACTAAAAGCTACCGATTGAAATCGAATATCCCAAGAGGCCAACAAAGGCCAAACATCCGCGCTAGAACCCAATATTTACAACCGGTTACACAATCCACATCCTAAACCGATTATTACATCAAAAGAAACCAGGAAATCAAGGAAGCTCAACAAGAACTAGAAGAACAAGAACGCCAGGGTCGCCACAAAGAAGAGTTTTCTTCATTCCAGCCTTGCAACATTGATCTTCCACGTAAGATAAGGACGATTAATTGTCTTATATAATTAGAAAGATAATTTAAAGTTACATGCGGCTACGCTCAAATACAAGGGCAAAAGAAGAAGGAAGACAAGGATCCGCCCGCTGATCTCTACTTTCTTGATGCGTTGCTGCAGTCACGGAAATAGTCTCCGCCGCGTAGCGGCGATGAGCTTTTCAGTGTCCTCAAGACGCAGTTTGAGAACATCCACGATTCTCTCCACCAGCCTTTGGCGCTTGTTGAGGAGCATGTCATTCTCGCCCATAAGTTTCTTGACGATGACGCCGGTCCTCTTCAACAAGGCACCGGTCTCCTCCCCACTGGTTCCGCGACTTCGGACGATCTTCTCCTCAAGAGGTCAGGCCGCCCGAGCGCCTCATTGCCCTCTTTAGTGCGCCGATAGCCTGTTCAAACGAGGCTTTCATGTTGTCCTGCAACCTCGCAAAACGGAGATCCGATCCATCTCGGCCATGGACGATCGCATGTACGCTTCGTAATGCTTGCCGCCTGCGCGAGAAATTTTCCAAGGCCGCCGCGCAGCGGCGGGACATCTTCGCCGCATTCGTGGCGCGCGGGACATCTTCGCTGCCGCCGGCGCGCGGCCGACTCAACATTGTTGGATCGACGGCGCGAAGGGACCTCCGCTGCGTGCTTCAGCGGCGCGGGCGGACTCTCTTAGCATTCGCTGCCATACGGGGATATGTCGGCTGCTCTCGCAAGCGAGGCGGACATCTTCGTAAGCTTCCGTCGGCGCTACCGCTTCTCCTCGGTGGCAATCTCGACCCATAACTCACGCTTGGCCATGGCGACGCACGGGAAGGATGATGAATGGCTTGTTTGTTTTTGTGGATGAGGAGTTGAGGAGGAATGCTACAATATCTTGGCATACTAGTATTTATAATCGAGTACTAATACGCCTCCTAAGTGGGAAACCGCTTAGGTTGTGATCGTGTGAACAGGTTTGCAATTCAATATAGCGTGGAGTAATTTGAATGTGACGAGTGACAAGCTCAAAATTTATTGACGGTTCAAGTTTCAAGCATGTACTATTCATGAATGGAGTACTTTTTTCTACTCTCCTTTCCGGTTTATAGGGCTTATCTCAAAATTTTAGTTTTTCCATTTTATTAGGCTCAATTTGGTTGTTCCTCAACACATGTTCAGATTCCAAGGTGTATTAAATCATTGCATGCAAGTATTAAGAGAAAATTGACCAAGTGCATGTACTTTATGCATGCATGCATTGTAATTAATGCATTGATAAACTCTTAATTTTTTATCGCCACCAAAACCTACCATTTCTTAAGCTAAAGTAGACCAAGGTAATCCCTATATTAGCATATTACTAAGATAAACAGTAAGGCAGTCAGAAACATTTAGGACTTGAGCTTGTCAATCTAATGTGGAGGGACATGCTTAGCCCCTACTAGCGCCTTGGGCGTAATCGTCAAGAAGGTCAGCCTCGCGACGCCGACGCCGCCGGATCCTTGCCGCTTGTCACCTCCATTTCCACCTTGATGGCGCAGGTCGTGCCTTTGCCTCCCCCTCAAGGGCCGTTTCGCCCAATGCCTTGGCCACCGAGCACGGCGCTGGGGGACGCCCGCCTGATGCGCATAGATCCGACACGACGATAGGCGCCGCTGATGTCTAGCACGCCGTCAATTAAGAAAAACGCTGCGGCGTCCTCTCCGCGAACAGCAAGAGCCGCGGGTTCGATAGCGGCACTTGCAGGTGGAGCACCTTGCCGTGACCGGGATTCCGTGCATCGGCATGGGATGCAAGAAGTGCCGGCGTGGTGGTAGAGCGCGCATGAGGGCCTTCGTAGCCGCAGACGGCACGGGTATTTCTTTGCGGTGGCGCGAGCGACACACGCTTCGGGTGATCGGCAAGCTTGTGGTAAGTGACGGGAGCCCACAACCTTTAAGCGGCACTCCACCCTCACCGACGAAAGGATCGAGTCCACCGGGCCGTAATTCGCATGTCGAAGCCACCGCACACAGCCGCACCGGGCATCGCCGCCGGTTCCGGGCGCCGACGCTGCAGTCCGCCGCAGCCTGCCTCCCTTGCAACCGCAGAAATCAATCGAACAGCACATCAATCAAGAAACCTGCAATTTGCTCAATCAGCCGAACGGACGAGGTGTATTCGAACCTCATACACCGGAGGCGCTCAAGGGGAGGCAATAAGGGCAGTGGAGCACGGTGAGGTCCATCGTAAGACCTTTAGAGAGCTCCATCGTCGGTCCCTGGTTCGGTCTGGCATTATTCGCCTCCTCGTGGCACAACCATCTCTCGACTTGGGCCGGGTATTACAAAGCTTTCACCATCACATATTTTATACTACTTCAAGGTGCATTAAATCAACACATGCAAGTATCAAAAGGAGAGTCACGCCATGCATGCATGCGTTGTAATTAATGCATCAAGTGAACGCAAATTATTGAAATATATCGAAAAGTGCGTGCTTTGATGTGTCGGCAATAACTCGCACATCAACGAGAAGTTTGATTATCCTCTCTCGCCGGACTAATGACCGCATCGCCTGTTGGCTGATGACAAGTTGGCCACACACCTGTTGGGCCCACCGTCATACACGCAGCGGCAGGAGCGGCCTCCTCGCCCATGAGCGTGGTGGTCTGGCAAGACTAGGAGAAGTTGCTACACGCCTCCCTCGCACGCTGTGGACATGCAGCAGTTCAACCTGTGTTAGATGGCAGCAGCGCATCAGTACCTCCAAAGGCAGTAGTACTCCATCATTGTTCGACTTCCCAAGAGGCAAAGAGCTGCGCAGCCCGGACGCCTGTGGCAGCGCTTCATGTGTAGAGTAGTCTAGGATAACGTGTAACGGCCCTGTAAGCTTAAAATCGCTAGTCGGCTCCATGCTATGTGGTCATTCAAGTTTTTAAAAAATTTAAAATAGTCTTTCGCCCTACCCGACACCTCGGTGATTGTAGTTTGCATGCTCATCCGTCAAGACAGAAATATATATTTTAATTTGTTTTTTTCTTTGAAAGGGATTCTGCCTCTCGCATCGAACGTGCATACGGCCACATATATTTTAATTTGTAGGTAAATGTTAGAGGTTGCAGCAAATATATTGTACATCAGCGGGTTCTTTCAGCCAAGTTTAGAGGCAAGCATGTATGTAAACAGCATGATGTGTGCCAATAACTCAGACAACGAGGAGAAGCTTGATTTTACTACACGCCTTCTCCCTCACCCATGCGCTACAAGTTGTTTCGTAAACCAGGACAGGCTTTTACTTACTAGTACTTCTCTAACAAGCTATCCGTCTCGCCGTGCAGGATGGACATGCAGCAAAGTGGATTTGATTAATCGAGAAGCAGAGTAGTAATATCATTGTTCGCCTTTCACTTAAGAGGCGAAGAGCCAAGTTTAAACCTAACGCCAGTTTCAACATTGGAGCAATACATATAGCCAAGCTCTTGCATGAGACAAAATTATATGTGAGCCCACTATTGTACTAGTAACGCATAACCTACTTGCTAGTATAGCCTCAGTAAACCAGAAAGGAGTATTTGCCTCTTCTAGAGATTTCAACAAGTGACTAGACTACACCTAGACGGAGTACATATGGAGCAAAATGAGTGAATCAAGACTGAGAATTGATTTTCCTTCCGTCTCTATAATATAAGAGCCGCTTTTGACACTACACTAGTGTCAAAAACGCCTTATATTATGGAACGGAGGAGTAATGCATTTTAGTTCTATCGCTTTCTCTCCGAGGTGCACACAATATTGAGTATAATTGACTAGTCTCTTTTTGACACGATTTAAGTATTTTTACACACCACGTATCGCAGTTACCATATACACGCCATACACTCATTCCCTATGAACACACACACGCACAGCACTATCATCTTGGGTACCACGGTCACCATATGTCGGATTTCGGGTTCCGCAGACCATAAGGTTCCAACTCGGGGGTGAGCGTGGAGATCCAACCTCCACTGCCTCGCATTCTTGTCGAATCGTGCAGGGACCTAAATTACTCGCAAGAACAGCACAAGAGACATTTAGATTTATACTAGTCTCGGGCCACCGCTAGGTGTAATACATTACTCTAGTTTGTGGTGTGTGGATTGCCTCCTGGCTGATGAACAGGACAGAAGAACAACCTCGCGAGGGTCTGTTCTGGGTGTGATGAATCGCTATGGTATCCCGCCGCTTCAGCTTGAGGATCGGATCTCTCTCTGATTCCAAGTGCCGGGTCTCTCCTCTACTATGGTGGCTAGTTCTACTTATATAGACGGGTCTCCGGCCTCTTCCCAAATATTGAGCGGAAGGGCGCCAACAATTGGCCATTTTGAAGGGGAACAACGGGTACACTTATCCTCGACTAAAGTTGGTCCTCGCCGCCAAAGGCTCGTAATGACGCCGCTTGGGCTCCACGATGACCCCTTCCACCGCTGGGGCTGGTCTTGGTCTTGTTGCAATCAAACGGATGCCTTTGCTTGATGTTCGCCGCGCTTGCTCCTTTGCACCAAAGAGGAAGGAGGACGCTGCTGGCTGGCGCCGATCGGGCGCCTTTGGTCGCCATGGCTTGCGCCATGGGCACCTTGCGCAGGTGCCCCACCTTGAACTCTCTCGCCTCCTCATGAGCTAGCCCGACGAGGCCGCGCTCAAGAAGCTCCTTAGTCGCCCGCCTCAAGGCTTGGCCTCGCGAGGGTCTTGAGCTTGCGCTGATGAAGATGGGCTGTCCTGGCCTCCTTGAGCCACGCCGCAGCCGCAGTGCAAGTCTGGGACCCCTGCTTCTAACGCCGATAGCAGCCCCCGGCCCACGGGCGCACCAACTTGGCCGAGCAGAGGCGAAGGGCAAGGCGCGTCAGGGCCCTAACAACCTCGGCCTAGGGCGACGCGTGGCGTTGATTGACGTGGCGGCACTGCTCCCCACGCCCTTATTTCGCGGCCTTGCTAGGCGGACACGCGCTGACACATCCGCTTCTCCTCCCTGCTGCTTTGCGCCTCGTCCTTCCTCTCAACTCCACTTCCATTTTCAATCCAATCCCAACCCCCGCTTCGACGCCATGGCTCCAACGAAGAAGGGAAAGGAAGAAACCTGTGCTCCGCCGCCAGCCGGCGGCCTCCGCTGCTCGAATTCGCCAATCATACTCAATCTAGAGGGCTTGGGCAAGGTCAGTTGCTCGCTACCTCTTTCAACGAATGCGGAGGACGACGGCTTGGCCCGCGCTCCACTTCTCCATCGGCGTGATAGTCACCGAGGTCCGATTTCCGACGCCTGTGGGCGGGCTAGTTCCCCTTCTCGATTTCTTCAATGCCGCGGCTTTCCCACCATCGATCCACATGATGCATCTAGGTCCCGAGTCCACATTTCCTCTCGGTTCGCTCGCTTATGAGGCGATCATGGGCATCCTTCCTCGTTGCCTTGCTGCACCACTTCTTCTCTCTGCGCCATGTCGACCCCACTCAATGCTCGGGCAAGGCGCTTCTCGCCGCTCCGAGAAAGAGGCCTCGTGGATTGACTTCAGCTTGCCTCCGCCCACGGCTGAGTTCCGCGAGAGGTGGTCAGACGGGATGTGGGGGTGCCCAGCCTCGCTATCGTGAGCCAACCTCGCCGCTGTCCCCTAATTCAGGTCAGCCAGAGACGCCAAGCCCTCGCTCATCTTCGTCAGGCGCGCTGCTCCTCGAGGTCGCTTGTCGTGATAGCCAAGGTGGTGAAGGAGTTCCGATGCGCCGATTGCTCCTCTCCAACGCCATTCCCACCGGATGTGGGCCTTCAGCTGGCCAGGACCGTATGAGGCCTCGTGAAGAAGACCCGACGCTCAAGCGCTAAGGAAAGTGCTCCTGGTCCCGACCGACGACCCTAACCCGTGGCATCCGCATGAAGGGGCCTTGTTGTACCTCCGCCGAACAGGGGTGATTTGGTGAACCAGATGCCTATCTTCGACGAGTGGGGCTGCGCCTCACCGGTCTCCTGGGGCCCCGCGAGAATCCAAGTGGTGGTGACAGCCCTTCCAATGGCCAAGGCGGCTCCTCCCGAGTGGCGGAGCAGGAGGCACGAGCCGCCAGAGGTCAAGGGACCCCCCGGGTGACAGCCCGGGCGAATGCTTGTGAGGGGGCAGCCTCGAGGCTCATGTGCATGGCCGAGGGCGGCAGTAGCCGCCAGCGCCTGGATGGAGCCCCCGAGGCCCCGCTGCTTCTCTTGGTGAGGCGATTAGCAGGCAAGGCCAGTCAGACGCCTGACGCAAGCCGCCTTTGATGCTTCTCCCCGCCGCAGCTGATCCCTCGCACTCAAATCTTGGGTCAAGCTCCATGAACTTCGAGGCCCTCCGGAAGAGAAGGGTGGCCCGGG